>JAYJLV010043322.1:0-22373 GCA_036873485.1 Torymus texanus
CTGAAGAGGTCAGCGAATTATGCTGACGAAACGTCGCTAAAATATTTTGAGTTTGATTTTAAAACTTCAATACATTTTCCTCAACGATCGACAGAATATATTACAAAGATAAGTTTATTATTAAGCTTCCGTTTAGCGTTAATCTTGAATACAAAAATAAGGTATGCTTGTGCATATAAAATGCTTAGAAATTATGTAAGATTTTCAATTTTTTTATAACATTACTAATAATTTTAATAGTTAAATGTATATATTGCCACTTAATAGAATTATATTCCCATAAATAACAGTTTTTCAGTGATAACCTTCATCAATGATGATGCGGGATGTAACTGGTTGCGAAATAATTTGCACCTGTATTACGGACTAAATAGACTCACACGTACAAAGAGGTATTTCATTTTGCAATTTTAAAGTAAAGCGCAATTTTTCATTAGGTTCACTTTGCCTATTTCGTTATCAATTGAGTAATAAACATAGACACATGGCATAAATTTGATGGTATATGAATTAAAATAATTTATCACCACTATAAATTTGAATAAGGCTTGCCTTGCCTATTAAATCATTAATTGATGAAAATGAAGATATTTTTAACTTATAATGAAATTTATGATTTATAACGAAAATATTGTTGAAAAAATTAAAACTTTTCGAGAAAAAAACCACTATTTTTAGTAACTTTTTGTATGTAGATGTTTTTGTGCAATTACAATATAGCAAGAAGAATGTTATCAAGTGATCTCTATAAAACAGAAATTATTGTCTTTGTTTTAAAAATAAAATGCATCCAAAATAATTTTATTTAATTCGAATTAATAATCTTTTATTTTCTTTTATGTTTTATAGTTAAAAATATAATTTCAATTTCAGATATATCAATTTGTGTTTCTGCACGGTAAGTAGTAGCAATATTGATTTATTCTGTTAAATGACGTTAAAAGTACTCTTACTTACATTTTCTTTATAAAAAATATAAATATTTATTGCCTATCATTTCTCATTGAAAAAACGTTTCAGTTCTTCGCATAATTTATTTCTCGCATAATACAAGATAACCCGAGAAATTACTTAGACTTAAAGCTCAACATTTGCTAACAAGTCATCAAAACATAATACATCTTTTACAAAGATTAAACCAAATTGTAAAAAGAAAGAGATTATTTATTAATGATTTATTTTTATTGATTTTTACTTTATTTATTTTTCAAGACACAATAGGCAAAAGTTATAAAAATACGTTAAAATACAATCTATTTTTAGCTAGAAACATATGCCAGATACTCTAAAGGAAAATTAATCTTACGAATAACTGAATAATAAAACTGATTAACTATGTGTAGCTAATACAGCAACTTTTCTGATAATTAACTTGTAAACAAGTGATAATAATTGGAAAATTTTTGAAATAATTTTTAAGCCATATTTTTCATATATTCTTGTTACTTATATATAGTCTAATGAAGTGTTCCCATAAAGCGGGGACGAGAATATGTATGTATTTGCGTGTGCATGTGCACGTGTGTCTACCTGAGTTTCTGTGTCTATGGTCGAATTAGATCTATGACTGGATTATCTCGAGTTATCTTATGAGTAATCTTCCTGAATTATTATTACTAATGAAATTATCTATTGTATCTGTAATCCCCTAGAGAAAACAATGTGCAGAATATTTTTGCAGGAATCTTTCTACTAATTATTCACCCACCTTATATCAAGATTTTTATAATTTACAATCGATTCAAATATTCTTTTTGATACTCTATACGTAAATAGTCTTAACGTACATTTACACTTGTAAGCATGCACAAAATAGCAATTTATGCACAAGGTCAAAAAATAATAAAAAATATTCTCACCCGGGTGTTTATCGTTCGAGCGAAGCTAATCTGTTTTATCTCACTAGTATCGAAAGTAGTAGTACTACTACGCAAAAGTTTATTTTGTTCGTCTTTCAAAATGATTTCAAATGAAAAGGTGTTATTTATATAAGGCATGAAAATTAAATTTATCGAAGCTAAATACTCACGTATTGACAAAAAATTTTCTGGTATGCTTTAATCGTAATAGTGTCCAAACTTTGATACAAAATGGATACAATTTATAAATTTTCCTACATAACAATCAACATTTTAATAAAATACATTTGATAAGCATTATCTACATATAAGCTTATCCGTTGCTTTAATTAGATACTTTAATTATAAATCACTCGTAAACAAAACTTAAGAGGCATAGTCAACATCAACAAACCGATCTTTTGATTTATTTTTTATACTGACTATCTGGAACATCACAATATTAATTTACGACAGTAAGATTTTCAATTCAATTAAAGTATCTATCACCTTGTTTTTATTAGTTCAGTCATAACTACTCAATATATTTAACCAAAGCTTATTTTTTCAATAGGCTTAATTAAAATTTATTGTAATATTCGATATAATAATTTCCAATCTTGACATTGAATGGATATGAAAGTGGCTGAATATAAATCCTTCACCTTGACATTCAGCATTTGTATTCTTTACAAATGACATTTGCAATTCTTCTAAATACATGTCTTAATCATATTGAAACTTTGTATAATTAACAATATAGCAGTGGTAACAGTCATAGTTTGATTAATCTTTTAATATAATATAAATAGCGATATAAACAATTAAGTTATTAATAGACTACATCTAGAGATTTAAAATATAGCAAAACATAAAAAAATTTCTAACCGCAAGTATATTTTTGGATTACAAAAAAAGGCTTGCAGGGCTTCTAAGTCATACCGATTCGCGTAATTATCACTTTTTTTAATCGACATCATTTTAGATCATTGATACAAAACATTGATCAGCACTTATTGAACTTTGTCGTATATTATTTATCAAAAAAATTTCAAAATAAATTGACATGCGCGTAGAAGCGTAAAATGTTTGGTGGTATACAATTAAAGATTACTTTATGATACATTCGCATGATAACTGAATGAAGATTTTCTCACGATAAATATTATTGTACAATAATTTTCTTTAGTACTAGATATGTTGGATAGACAAGTTATGCTGGATACTTAATAAAGTACAAATTATACTTGAATACTCTGAGAATCGGCTTTATTTTACTATGTAGACTAAATAAATATTTTTTTTTGTAATATAATGAATGGCGTATATTTGATGTTCATTCTATTATTTTCAAGTACAGTTAGTTATAATAATTACCAGAAAGTCTGTTGTCGATTACAAAATCAACGACGTTGTAAATAGCACAAAAGAATACGTAATTAGCAGAACCATTGTACTTGTTATTTAAATTTAACCGTGTACTTACCACGCATAGAAAGTTAGTTATTCCTTTTTTAGTTTTCTTCTTAGGCGCTTTTATCATGGTATTTTAAGTAGGAGTTAAAAATGCTATAAAACATGTTAAAATTATCCATTATTATACCATACTTATCATTCAAATAACTGGAAATTTCAATTCTTATATTTTACTGGTACGTATAGACAAACCCAAAATATACAAACCTCGCTACAATATTTCTCAAAAAAGGTACGATTATTATAAACCTCTCCGTACCATTACTTTCATCCACGTATACCAGCCGTTCACTATAATCAAATAATGCCCTAAGTGCGAAATATTCGCTTGGCCATTCCGGTTACAGAGCTATATACCCCAGTAATTCGTAAAATTTTTTAACAACCGCACTTGTCAACACCTCCACGAAGGCGCGCGCTCACGCGTGGACCAACCATAACCATAATCTTACCTCTTGCGGGAAATCGTGCTGACCTGTCGCAATGCGCCTCTCTGACGTGTCGTCTCATCCCTTTTACGAAACGGGCCGCAGCGTCCGATCATATGTACGATAAATTTAGATCTTTTAACAAGCACCGTGCACCGAGGAAATCTATGATCCCATGTTTTGACGCAATATTCCTCGTTCATATGGCGATTAGAAAAAAGCGACGTTTCGCAAGTGTGTGTGTGTGTGTGTATGTGTGTATGTATATGTGTACCCGTTCACTGCTTTTGCTGTACTTCTGTTCCTTTGCAAATATAGGAAAGGTATATATGCAAAAATCTGCATATTTACATAGCAATCGCGCAGTGTGTATTATATGGTATCCTCTCGATGCATCGGTATATTCCCTTCCATTTCTTAGCAGAATAGCCGTGTGAATGTTATCGCGCGGGAATATCTATATGTATGTACGCGCTAAGGTGATGATGCTGCAATCTCAACCTTGACGGCTAATGCGTCTCTGAAAATTCGCACTTTCGCGCGTGCATTGGCCGACGACGGCAGCGGCGAGACGTCAACCTTGTCCGCACAGGCCGGAAATGGGAAAGCGATCCTTTCGCGTATACTTATACGTATAAGGGTATCACTGTAAAAGCAGTTTGAAGACGCGTTGCGGAGATCTTGGAAGTACGCGTAACTCTTTTTTCTTCTGTAGATCGTTAGGTGACTATTTGGAGCGCGATCAATAGAGAGAGAGAGAGAGAGAGAACTGTTGAGTAACGCGAAATTTAAATCGATCGATATTGCGGTACCGATCGGCGAAAAATTAGTCGAGTGCCTGTTGAGATTTGTGCAACGCGTTGGGCGGGAATTTCTTATTGTTGATAAAACATCAGTTATGTGTTATTCAGAGGGCTTATTTGCTGTTAAAATATGTAGGTGAAATTTTTGAGGTTGCACATTATCAAGGAGGCAAGTATAGACGAAGCCTAAAGGAACGACGCGTGCTATTCATTCTTTGAAATAGGTGTGCGAGATTTTCATTGCGCTTATAAATATTGTTTTAATTTATAAACCTATAACAAATGTAGTGCTATCGAATCTTAATATGCTTATTATTTGCTCGTAGATGAAATTTGTAGATTGGATAATGGTCACTGCATTCTATAAAAAGGGTGTTGATTCAAATTGTGAAGGTACTGTAGAAAAATTCGAGAACTGAGTGGCGTTAAATATAGTTATTTTTCATTCAGGTTTATTTTTATTTTTTATAATGACTTATCTGCACCAGATATATATTTATCAAATACGCTGTTTACAATAATATATGCGATCAGAGGCCAAAGAATGAAAAAATGCTGGCTGTGAAATATTAATGAAGCAGGTGAATATAAAAAGGAAAACCGATTTTTAACATCAAAAGCAAATTGAAAGTTAAATTATTAGCCGATGATTATTTATAATTTTTCCAAACAAAATTAGAATACGGTAACTAAAAAATTTATTCAATTAAATTTTAGTATTTACATTCTCGTGATATATTACTTGCACTATTAAATAACATTTTATATGACGAATAAAGTGAAATTTATTCATTAAGCGATTCTCAAAACTTAATAATATTATGTAATTCCATTCGCTGTGCAACTTTAGTTTGTTATAATTACGTTACAATATATTAGTTAGAATTTAATGAATATGAGCGATCGACAGGGAAATATTAGAATTTCATCTATTTATACATTTAAATTTAAATGCCAACATCTATATATTCCGAAGTAATTAAATTTGTATCGTACCTATAAAAGTAGTTCATGTTTTAGAAAGCAAGAGTAAAAATTTCAAATACTTATATCGATGACATTACTTTTGGTTAATGTATACATTACTTTATCATATCAATTACAATTTATTCCATATACTCTTATCGATTTGTAGTACATTCTGTCATTCTGACTTTTCATGCAGTACTACAAAGTATTTCAAAACTATATTCCTGTAATTGAAAGATAACAAGATGGTTAATATTACACATTAAATTTATTGTAAAATTATATAGCCAGATGCTGACACTCGTATGAGAATAAAAATCTAAAAAAAAGATTTCACAACTATTTTTAACGTGAATATTTATATGCACAGCTGTAGATAGAAAAACCATGTATTATAATTTAATAATTGTAAGGAAGTATTCTTATAGCGCGCGTTGCTAGAAAAAGCAGATAAAATATATAAGGATTACAAAACAAGGAGCAAAGCAAGCTGCCATCAATTACGAAACGGCGCATTGTAATAATCGCACCGCCGGCGCGTATATGCGCACGGTTAATCCATCCAGGCTAGAACTATCGCGGCGAATAATCATGATTACTCGGTGCATCATGTAACGTAAAAAAAAACACGCCGAGCAGACCATAGACTCAAACATGGGGAATTGAGACGCGTGTATGCGTATCCATACTCATGCCTAAAGTTTTTTTTTATAAAGGACGTCGCTACGTTGGAAAATGAATTTATATGTTCTCTGGAATGTAACGTTTCTCCGCGTGCGCTGTCTCCGCTGACTGAGTAATAAGTTTATTGTAATACTGCAAAGAGATTTACGCCGAGAGCGATTGCCGAGAAGGAATTTACAAAGCGACAAAAATTGCGGTCACTTATATACTTGCTTGCTGAGAAAAATCTTTGCTAAATTATATACCTCGCGAAAATGCGCAGTTTGGCATTAAACTTTGAAAATACTTTGCGGAAAATCTTAACAATACACTAGTGTCTCTGAAGTTTGCCAATTCTTCGGTGGTATAGTTTTAGAGCTTCTTTTAAACCGCATATTTATGTCAACATTCAGTTTTAGACCGAAAATTGAAAAAATAACAAATTTAAGGGAAGAATTGCCATAGTAAAATTTATAAATAATAGAGACAATATGTTGTTACATTAATATTTACATGGAGTGAGAACTATAGAGATGCCCCATGAGATATTAGGATAGTAAGTTATAATAAAATGAAAACATTGTTAGAAAACGAAATTACAAAACGTAGAAATAATCTATTCGGCAATTATAAATAATAGCGTGTAGGATAATTAGTACTTTGTGATCGAATCCATTGCTAATTCCAATTTCCCTCCAAACCCTGAATTTATAAAATCAAGCCAAACATTTAAAGTAAGAACACTCAATCATTGTTTTCAAACTGATCCTCACTGATCTACATTATTTCTTCAAGCATCTCATTAAACTCCCTAGACTCCTTCATTTTCCAACACTTCAGAATTTCAACACTCCCCGTAAAACCTACAATTTCGTCTCGCCGCGTCCCCCCTTTTCCTACCCAGTCACCTCTTTGCATCACCATCCCTAATCCCAATAAAAAAAGGCTAAGCAATTACCACGGAAAAATTCGCGCTCGTCTTCCAACTAAAAGAAGAAAAAGATAAAAAAAAAACACAGCCGTACACCAGCATCGCACAGTGCAGGCTGCAAAGGACACGAATGCGGCGGCACGCGCTTGCTGCGGCTCTCGCTCGCTCGCAATGTGTATATAAGAGCCGGTGCAACGACTCGGCGCGGTTTATTACGTCGCGGCCGCGTGCGCTGGCTGCCGCCGCATGCATTGCACGTGTACTTAGTGCAAGAGAGGGAGCAGCAGCAGCAGCAGCAGCAGCGGTAGTAGCAGTATATATAACAACGATTCGAGTACATTACACGCTGCGTATTTATGTCGGCCAGGACGTGGTTCGCCTACGGCTGTTGCGGCCTAGTCGCGCTGCTCGCTGCGATGCCGCGGCCGGCCGGCGTTCAGGCCCAGTTGGACCCAAATCCCGACATCGAGCTCAGGACCGTAAGTGCAGTTTCTCGACTCCAGTGTGTGATTCTTCGTGCCCGTCTATATCGTTGTGATGAAGAACCGGTGTTTATCAAGTGACTCGTTGAAAGAAATGCTCAAGTGTTGACTCTTGGTTGAGTGCAGCGTTTGGGAGAGAACTCGAGAGAATAACACTGCGGAGATTTAAGACAGGAAAGAGAATGAGCGAAAATTGTAATGTAGTATTATGCACTTGGTTGGAGTAACAGCATAATATTGATGTAATATCTAATGCGATAAGAATGACATAAAGGCACCGGTTACATTAGCATTAGAATTTATAGCTTTAGCCGCTATGTTTATTAATAAAAAATTCTTATGATTTTTTTTTTAATTTAATTGGGAAAGTGAATAATATTTTAATATAAATTTTTTTTTCAATAATAAAATTTGATAGGTTAGATATAAAAATAGATATAAACAAAAGAATTTTAAGCTTGCTAAAAAATAATTTTTTTCTATTTTTCTTTCACCATTGTATACTACATTACAAATGTTACAATTAATTTCTAATTATTGATTTTTGATTAATTTTCTAAAAGATTTTTTATTATTCTAAATTAATATTTTTTTAAAATAAATCCGAGATTTGTAATCAAGTTTATAAGAAGCATCAACTTTAAAGTAATTCAACCTTTTTATTTATTTAAAAAATTAAATAGAAAATACAATATCTATACACACTGATGGAATATTATAAGACATAAAATAAACAAATTTATTATATTATTTACATTTATCATTTACATCCACTTAAAATGCAAAGCCACGTAGTAACTACATTAATGTATACAACAATAACTTACACGTCAACGCGACCTTTTATCTTTATCCTTCGCCAGGTAACCCAATAACTTGCACAATCAAAAACTCACTTATTCATTATTATAAAGTTCTGAAAGTCAACAAAAATTCTGCTTTCACGTGAAGAACCAATTAGCCCGCAAATACGGCTACCCATTCGAGGAGCACACAGTCATCACGGACGACGGCTACATCCTGGCGCTCCATCGTATCCCCTACGGTCGCCAAGATTCGGATGACTACTACACTCAGCGACCTCCGATCCTCTTGCAGCATGGCTTGGGTGGCAGCTCCGCCGACTGGATTCTTATGGGTCCTGGGTATTCGCTCGGTGCGTACCATTACATGCCCTTAGCTTTTTTGTTTATTTATTCATTTATTTCCAAGTGGACAAAAGTACTTGCGTCAGCCACGCGGCGAGACGAAGTTCTTGAACTTCTTTTTAATAAAAATTGCCACGCGTGGCCTAATTTTTTGGGGAACTAAAATACGTCAATTCCAATTTCATAAGTTGATCGCGTTGTTTCTCGTTAAATTTTACTTTTTGTTACGTGAGTTTGGTGAATGAATTGAGATACTTGGTATTGTAGAGCATTTGTAGTATGTTGTTAATAGAGTGATATGCAATATGTAGATATTGAATAGGGTTCTGAATCGTGCATCGGATGAAAAAGTGGTTTAACAACTTATATGAACTGAGAGTGACTTGCATGCAGGGTCAAGAATTGACAATGAGCGAGATTCAAGGTTGCGGAGAAATGCGTATTCACCCATATATTTGCGGCCTTGACACTTTCACAGTTATATCCGTTAATTACATTGATAAATTAACTTTTCTTTATTGTTTAAAGAATGTAGTAAATTATAGATTCCGAAACCAATGATTTACAAAGTTCTATTTTAATTTATTTTTTTAAAAATGCGCCTACTTTTATAGCAATAGCGCATAATTGCCAATAAATTATACTTTGCCCAACACGCGCGTTTCATTTTAAAATTTCTTAAAAGTTATTTATAAGAAAATTACTAACTATGAAAATTTCCATTATATACTAAGTATTTTTACTCTTACTATCAATTTGCAATAACAGCATATTTAGGAAATTCGAATAGCAATTCGATGGTGCAATTTTTCCTATAAAAGACAGCTAGTGTCCTAAATACCTCTGGTAATAACAGAAAATTAACGAAAATCAAAATAAGGCATCGCCGCGCATGTAATTCTCCTAAAATCTCACACCTTTCGCAACAAAACAAATCACGAAAAAATGAAAACGTTAAATCAAACCGATCGTTAGTTTTTCCATAAACAGTCACACACGCTTGAAATCGCGTCAAAAACAGAAGCTCGAGATGAGCCGTAAAAAATCAACGCGCGCATCAAACGAACGGCAACCTATAATACATTGCGAAATTACGCGCAGAAGCGAAATGCGTGAAGCTCAAATGTGCACTATAGGGATTAATTGAGGTTATGTATAGATTGTACAGACAGAAACAGAATAAAAAAAAACAGCGTGAAAGATTCGTTTCAAGTATTAGATAATATAAGCGCGCGCATACGTTGCCCGAGTTCTTGCGATTACGGAGAAAGTAGTTCGCGCTTTGCCGCAGAATGTTGGCCGTTTTGAGGCGGAGTGTATGTGTAATAAGTCTGCGCGGAGCGCGATAAAAAGTACATGGTAATTTAGTGGGTGATAATACATTAAAAAATAGTAAAAACCGTCAAGTTGCGTAATTTTTGGAAAAAAAATGTGAAAAGACACAGGAATAATATTTGGCTGTCGTAATATTAATGTACATAAAATTTGATATTTATTGTACACTAATAATTTGTATTTTTGTAAAAAAAAAACTGTTACTTTTTAAAAAGTATTTTAAAATTGTTATGACGCAATGTATAAACAAAATGAAAAAATCGCACTTATTGGTAAAAGTTAAGCAATAAACAGATCAACGTTAATTGAGGAATCTATTCAATCAAATTTAAGTATGTACTGTAAATGCACAGATACTTCTACAAAGAAAAATGTTGCAAGCGCCCCTCACATCATCTCTCAAAAGAATGTTATTACACTTTCATCCATATACTACTCGTTTTGCACCTCGCGTTCATTGACCAAGCACTCAACTCACCGGCAATTCACTATAAACGACGGTCACCGATATATACATATACTTCATCCTGAAATTTTCCTCACGGACTGTACAAAACCTATCGCTCGCCGTTTACGCGTTTACTTTCCTACATACATATATACATATATATTCATTTACCTGGTTCGCTTATTACGAATTCCGCACGCGCGTATTACGCGCGACCGCTGCAACGTGCGCGCATGCATTTACCGAGGTTATATCCTTCGATAGTAGTATACACCGTCGTCGTTGTGTTGCTTTCTTTCGCAAAGTTCGGTGCATTCAAGGGTATTACCATCGCGAGAACTGAACGATGATGCGAGGTGAGTGGTACGTAGAGAGTCAGAGAGAGAGAGAGAGAGAGAGAGAGAGAGGAGTTGAGTTAAGAGTTGCCCGAGTGAAAGAGAGAGGGCTCAATTGAGCGTTACTCTCGCTGTTAAATTTGCAAGTCGTAAATCATACTATAATTGAATGGGCAGGCCAATAAAGAATGTGATGTATACTTGTTACACTTAAAATGAGGGTATCAGTCAAATGATATACTTTCGTTCTTTATTACATCTGTTTAGACGTTAAATGCTGTTCGTTGGATAATAATTAAGTTTTAGCTAAATTATATAGTTTTCGATTTATTCTGGCTAAATATACCGATGTAAAATTAATTGAATTGATCAATCAATAACATATAGTTGAAAAAGTAATTACACGCCGGTTATACATAGTGTTTTTCTATCTAACGATAATAATTTGTGTTTCAGCATATTTCCTCGCTGATACGGGATACGACGTTTGGCTGGGGAACAACCGCGGTAACATCTACTCCAGAAATCACACGACGATGGAGCCTAACGATCGCTACTTTTGGGATTTTAGGCAAAGAATTCTACGATTGTCAAAAACTACCTTCATTCTTTCATTATTTTAACAATTCGATCATAATTTCAAATTTAGTAAAATTGTTTATCTTTATCTATTATAAAAATCCAATTGTCAAAAAGGCATTGGTAGCACCATAAAACAATACTTAACATGCAAAAATCTGCAAACTTTATTTTTGACAAACACATGAAATTTTTAAATGTTTTCAAGATCATTATAATTCTTCATGATATTAAAAGATCATGCTCAAAGTAATACTATAATACCAAATATATCGCCGACCGTAAATGAACGCACATGCCTTGACTGGTAAGGCAATGTCTAATTCGAGTCAGGATGTATCTACTTATGTAGATTTAAAGAAGCTTCACAGCAAATCCGATACGAATTCTTGACTTATCTAACCACTACTTTAATTTGCTTATCAATTTTTCTTACTATTTCATACGAATTTTGTTGACAATAACATTCAAGTGGAGCACTAATACATTAACATCAACAATGCAGTCTCTCTTTACTAACTACGAAAAATTCATTATCAGCATCCCTTCCAAACGCACCTGTTCTCACACATCAATACACATCTCAGCTCGCCTTCTCTTATCTCCGTTGCAGCTTCCACGAGCTCGGCGTCTACGATCTACCCTCATCGATCGACTACATCCTCGGGGTGACAGGCCGTCGGCGACTCCTGTACGTGGGCCATTCACAGGGCACGACCCAGTTCCTCGTGATGGCCTCGGAGCGGCCGGAGTACAACAGCAAGATCGCGTTGGCTGCCGGCCTCGCACCCGCAGCCTTCACCGGTTACCTGCGCGGCCCGATTACGCAACTTACAAAGCTGACATACTTCGGTGTGGTGCGTTCCCCTCTTCTCTCTCTCTCTCTCTCTCTCTCTCTCTCTCTCTCTCTCTCTCTCCTTTCTGCTCTCTTCGCACGCGGTACCTTATCGTGCAACGGCTGTCATTATCGCCTGTTTTGTTGTTTGCTTTACGCTATGTGAGCGCGCGCGTAGATGCGCTTTCCGCGGCCCTTATTAGCTGTACGGTGGGATGATGAGCGCTCTCGATGCGAGCGCATGCAAGTGTGAATGAGCACTGTGAGGGTTCTGAGAAAGACTTAGTAGTAGCTCGGAATTGAGAAATTAGTTGATGTAGAAGATAACGGGTGTAAACATTTTCGGTGAAATTTTAAAGTAGACAAATTACGTAAATTTCTGGTGTTATTAGAACTTAATTCTTATGATTCGATTAAACCATATTTTAATTAGTATTATTTCATACCATTACATTAATTTCACTTTAACTTTAAATTGGAAGTTTAGAGTCAGGGAAACTTGACAAAACTGGTTTCTAAAGAAAATTTATGGGTGTCGATCATTTGCTGAATGTACAAGTCTTGCGAAAAATATGGTACTTAAAAGAAATTAATGTTATATTATTTTTTAAATCTTTTTTTAATTAATAAGTATTACAAAAAAAGAACATATCATATCATTGTAATTACTAATTTTCTGCATCATTCAAGAAGATACAATAAAAACAAATTAGTGATAAGTGTTATCAGCTCCAAAAATTGTACGCATCAAATAAAACGCTCTCGACAAGTTAATATCTATAGTAGATTGATTTTTAGGCATATTTTTTCCGTACATATTGTTGCGTGTGTAACTTTGCGAAATGAAACACATTGCGAAAAACGGGATCTAGTTGTGAAGTTGTTATATATAGTGCGCTAAATTTTTCTGCGCCATGGGTACTGAGGCAGAAACAGCGTCGTATCGAGAAAAATTCTCGGAGCTGGTTGCGCAAATTAAATTTTTTTCATTCTTTGAAATAATGGTACTTTCGGAAAATTAGACAGAAATAATGGGTTAAATGGTTATGGTAACAATTTTATTTCTATGTAGGTTGAGTAATTCTTATATTTTCTTTTGTACAATTATAATAGTAAATTAGATTCGGAGCACACTTCTGTTAATGTTCAAATATACAACGAAATAAACATCACTGATCATTAATGATACCGATATATTTTACAGTGGGTCGGCGAAAACTTCGGCTATCCGGAATTTGGCTCACGCTCACGTTGGGGAAAGTTCATTTCACGACTTTTCTGCCAGAGCGCCGCGCCCACGCAAATTTTCTGCAGCACTAAATTCTATTTACTTGCTGGATTCAGTCCCGATATCAATTTGGTAAGATATGAATAATTTACAATTTTTTAAAAGTCAAAAATAATTTCGTGCATCGTTAAAAAATTTATTTCCAAAATGAGAATTTATGCAAAATAGATATCAATAGTTTGAATCATGCACGCAAATATACTTAAGATATTTTTATGATGCAGTCTAATAACTAAGCTTCTTTTGGTTTCAACTTTAGGATAAATTAACTGTGATTGCTGGTCATTTACCTGCCGGCGCCTCTTGGAAACAGGTCATTCACTACGGTCAAGGTTTTATTTATCCTGGTAAGTCAATTGTCCTAGAAACGCTTGCAATGATACTTCCTTTGAAACTGCAATATCTTTTACATTCTTCTTGTAACAACCGATCATAAATGATTTTTATTTAAAATTTAGAAAAAATTAATTGATATCTCAGTTGATTACTGGATTTTAATTTTATTATTAGCATATGAATTATCTTTCAAGTACATAATTTAAATTTCAAATTAAGAAGTACATAAATAATCAATTAATTTCAAAATATTTATCAATAATATTGACAAAATTTGTTAATACAGGGTACTTTCGATACTTCGACTATGCAGAAAGGAAGAAAAATATTCAAAAGTACGGAACTCCTGTACCTCCAGAATACAAGTTAGAAGCTATCACCGCGCCCCTCGCACTTTTCAGCGGCAACAATGATTATTTAGCTACACCAAAGGTAAATTTTGCATGTCTTTTCTATTTATTATTATGATATATGTATTAAACAATAGATATAGTAATATATAACTTTTTACAGGATGTTGAATTATTAACCAATAAATTGACGAGCATAGTTTATCATCAAAGAATTTCAAAAAATCCATTTAATCACTACGATTTTCTGTGGGGAAGATCAGCGCCAGAAATTGTATTTGAACCCCTAATGCGATTAATGGAAAAGTATCGATTCGTACGATAACACATTGTCATTTGAATTATACATTGCCAAGATGTGTTCAACAAAATCATTGCATTCAACGATCAAATTATTCTAGTCATTGTTAAAAAAAATAATTTAAAATTAGTATGTTGCAGATAAAACAGTTATCGTTTTTGTTTTTAAGTCAATTGTACGTACATAACAATTATTTTTCTTCGTTATTTTAATCATTCTACAATTATCATAAATCCAGTTTTTAATTTACCTGAACATTTTGTAAATTAAGAAGGTTGTAAGTAGATCATATATCGATTCGGATTAAAAGGTAGATTTTTACGAGTTTTGCAAATATCGATGATTCCGATACTGCACAACAAAGTATGAATGTCATATAAATGATTCAAAGATAAAACTTTGAATAAAATTTAAGTAGTTCTATCGTAACTATTACACTGTTATTTTTTTCATTGTCACTTGAAATTCATTTTTTTTTTTTTAAATATTTTCATTATTGTACTTATTCTACACAATTGTATTATGATTATAATATTACAAGTTACAGATTCTTAAGTACAGAATATAATTGGTTATTTGTTATATTTTTAAGAATAATTAATAATGACAAATTTTATACTTTTAGATGTATTTCTTTTTATGTTAATAAAATAACATATTAATAACTCATCATTATTTATATATTCGTAAAACTATTTTCTTATAGAATATTTTACTACTCATTTATAATTATTCTCTGATAAAAAAAATTTAATTTTTAATTTACTATAATTTTATGTTTAATTGTGAACACTAAATACGTATTAAATCTTATTAATATCAATTATTAAGATCAAAGTGTATATAGGGATTGAAGACAATATATACATTATATGAACTTTATCTCATAAAATGAAAAGTCTGATTAATGAAAAACGTGTAACTTACACGTGATAAATGTCTGAACAAATAACAAAATACCTTGATCAAACGCACATTTAAAACAAATTACTTAAACATTTTTATCAGTAAAGCAATAAACATACAAAAAACAGCATATCTAGGCGTGATCGGGTATTAGTGAAAAACTATTTTAAAAAAAAGTCTTGTAAATTTATTAATAAAAAAAATGCACTTTTTCAAAAATATAATAAGGATTAGTATCAGGTATAATTTTAACCTTGTCATTCCAAGAACTATTTGCTAGTAAATGGAGAGATGATTTATTATCATTTTCTAATGAGCACAGTATAGTATATTGTAATGAATTAGTATAATATAAAAAATATTTATTTTACAGTATAATATTTTAGTGGAAAGCATTTATAAAACATTAATAATCGAATATACAAGTGTAAATAAGTTAAGAGAAGACTACCAATACGTTATTAATTGCGGTTGTCGTATATAAATGTCAATAAAAAATAACTCTGTATATTATGAAAAACATTAAAAAATAATCCAACATATAATCTTGATAATGACAACATTTTTGTAATGTGAAAACTATTTATATATTGTTTGTATAGAATTTTCGATGTCATACTCATACAAAGTTTATTTAAATTTAGCATAACACGTATATTTTGAATGACTTGTCTAATTAGACTTCAATAATAATAAATTAATATTGCAATAGATAGTAAGTGGCAATATTTTCAACAAAAATTGACAGAACACCCTTTCCTAAATGTATATCCCGGAATAACCAAATAAGTCCACTTTTATCGATTTTGAAAATCGAGATAACCCCGCATTTTGTATCTCCAAATAGGCCTTTTTCATTTACCACTTTCAGTATAGCAAAAATATTGCCATAAACCTACAATTCACCCAAAACCTAACCAGATAAGACGATTTTTCAAATTTTCTGCCCGGAATAACCGGATAAGTGCATCATTTTTATCGTTTATCGTAGTTATAATTTATTTAATCTATTCAAATTTAATGTAAATATGATCTCTAATATATATTTATCTGTTTATTTAAAAAATTTCTATACACTTTCAAATTATAAACATTTTAAAATTATACAATATTAGTACAATACAAATACAATACAAATGGTCGTAAATTTAATAGAAATGTCAGAAAAATAGAAATTTTTTGAATAAGTTAGAAGAAATCATTGAGCAATTGCTAATTTTGTAATTTGTTGACCCATTTCATAATTAAATTAAATAATACGCTCTAAAATAAACGCGAACCGCACTATCAAATAAATCCACAGTTCCAGGAATAACCAGATAAGTCCCTACTTTTGTTGAGTTCTTACTCGTTTTGAACACATCAGAAAACGTACAATTTGTTGAAACCAGCGTGTAAATATGTATTTTGAATGTGTCAATTGACTGATCAAGTATCGCGACTCATCTCGTTTCTCCCGATCTTATATATAAATTTGAACGTTAAAACCCGTTTTTCTCGGAAACTCGAAAAGTGAACTTATTCGGTTATTCCCGGAAGCCACAGATATGTATCTATGGACAGGAGTGGGAGAATAAAGAAATGGAAAAGAGGGAAAGAAGCGCGATATCGAGACGCCTACAGATTTTGCTCTTTATTCAATCATTGATCATAAATTTAAAAATGTAAACATTTTTTGCGTAGAATTTGTAAAACCAACATAACAGGCATGACTATTCGCAGACAAATATTTACTAGTAAATAATTAATTATGCTTATTTAGAACAATTATAAATAAATTAAACAATGAATATACCTGTATTATGTCTTTCACTTGTCCCTTATCAACATAACAATAAAATCTTTTATTACTGACATACCTTCAATTCTTCATCAAGCTCTCATTCTAATCAGTGCGAGAAGGTGAGAGATACAGAGTTACTGATTACCATTGTGATCAACCTCGTCAAAAGATTCGAGATATATACCGAGTATATATAGCCTGCGTAAAAGTCAGGTTTTCGTCAGATTAGAGTTTTCTCGTATTCGCTGAAACATGAAGAAATTCATGGTTTTAGCGGTTCATCTATACGTCGTCGCCTTCGTGGCGATGGCACTAAGTCAAGCAAATGCAACGCTGCAAGTTGAGTATTTCTCGGAATCTGGTATTTTTAATGCACTTCCGAAGTTACAGAATTTGACCGACCTGTTACCCGCTAATCACGCCGAACATCCTCATGCATTTCTTAACGTCGTAAGTACAATGTTTTTTTAAACAGATGCTTATATGCGCGATATTTACTATAACAATTGAAATTTGAATAATATTTGTTGATATCTTGATTGGTAGATAAATAAGTTTTTATCTATCTCAAAATATAGTTTTATTTTTTAAAAATTCCTATTGATTAATAATTTGACATCAAGAGTATTTATGATAAAATTATTTAAATATTTCTTATAAGATAATACTTACACTTGAAATGATAACAACGTAAATAATTACTATCAGAAGTAATGATATCGTATTTTACTACATCGTGTATTACAATTTTTTTATTTTTGCTTTAAATTATTAACCTTTATACGTCATTTTTGTACGAAAATTATTACTGCACTTAACAAAGTTAGCTTTTATGTTACAGAAAATTTTAGATCTATTTGATAATACTACGTATCCATACAATCTTCATATATATTACAAAAAACTCTTTTCATAATTTATCTATAATATAACTTCTTATTACTTCTTCAATATGTTATATTTTTATAATTAAAAATGTTTACAAACAAAAACATTATTTTATTAAGATAAGGTATGACAATAATGATAATTAAAAATATCAAAGTTTACTAAAATTCGATTTTTTCTAAATTTGTTTAACTCTTAATATTTTACTGTCTCGCATCGTTCATAATAAATTTCACTTGGAACAATCAGGAATGGTTATCTTTATTCTAATTAAATTTATGTATTTCAATTCAAAATTTTCAGATACAAATAATTCAATTATACGATTACAAGGCAGAAGTTTATAAAGTTCAAACAGACGATGAATATATTCTTGAATTACATAGAATACCTGGAACAAAGAAAAATCCAAATGCAAAGGGTAAGCCAGTTGCTTATCTCCAGCACGGAATCATGTCTAGCTCTGCTGATTGGGTTCTCGGTGGTCCAGGAAAGGGACTTGGTAAATTAAAATTTTAAATATTTTATTATAAATTCATTCGTAATAAGACGTATATTGATGTCTAATATTACGTTCAATATAGCATTCATTCTTGCTGATGCTGGTTATGATGTATGGATGGGTAATATCAGAGGTAACAGATATTCTCGGTTACACAAACGTAAGAAAATAGATGATCCAACGTATTGGAGTTTCAGGTAAATAAATCAGTAATTAAGAACAGTTAAATGAATTTTAAATATTATACAAATTTATACAGTTGGCACGAGATTGGGGTTCACGACTTACCAGCAATTATTGACGTTGTTTTAAAGACAACCGAACAGGAAAAGCTTTATTATATAGGACATAGCCAAGGAAGTACAACTTTTTTTGTAATGCTCAGTGAACTTCCACATTACAACGATAAAATCCACGCCATGTTTTCACTTGCACCGGTTGCCTACTGTTCAAATATGTATAGTCCTATTTTCCAATTTCTGGGAAAACATGTTAAACCTTTAAGCGTGAGTTAGTTTATCTTTATAAAATCATTTAAGATTAACACATAGTTTTACTCAGAATTATTGATTCATTTTTCCAAAAATAAGCATATAAATTGTAATTTGATTGTTTGTAATATTTTAGCTCATCTACAACTTACTTGGCAGATATGAATTCAAGCCTAGTAGTGCATTCTTCAAAAAATTTACAAATAAATTTTGTCAGGAACATTCTTTGGCACAGCCAATGTGTAAAAATGTTCTCTTTATGATCACAGGTTTTAATGATGACCAATTAGACAAGGTAATTTCGAAATTATTATTACTATTGAAGTATTGAGTAAAATAGTAAATAATGAATTATATTACAATATTATTTTAACAGAATCTCCTCCCTGCAATATTCGCTCATTTGCCTGCTGGAGCTAGTGTGAATCAAGTGATTCATTATGCTCAGATCATAAGATCAGGTATAACATTAAAAATATGTTTAACTTTATCAATACATTATTAAAGTTAAAACAGAAATTCTTATTTCGTAAAAAATTTGACTATAAAATTTGTATGTATTAACTTGCGTTAATGCTTTACAGGACACTTCCGACAATTTGATTTCGGAGCTTTGGGTAATCTGGCAAAGTACCGCTCAATCTCACCACCATCGTATAATTTCTCAAACATCAAAACTCCTGTTTCATTACATTACAGTGTGAATGACTGGATTTCCGATCCATATGTTTGTATATTATTTAATTGAGATATGTAACGATTTATCACAAAAATAATTTTGGATATTTGTTTTCAGGATATAGAAAAACTGCATTCAAGACTTCCAAATCCTATTGGAAAGTTCCGAATTTCACATGACAAGTTTAATCACTTAGATTATTTATTTGCAAAAGATGTTAAGACTCTTCTTTACAATAAAATTTTGAGTATTATGTCGTGTTACAAGGACTAAATATAATTTAATTTAATTTAATTTAATTTTGTGGTAAATATAATTTAAAACTTTACAAAGAATGTACAAATAATGTATTTTATTTATGAAATACTTCTTACATATTTTATTTTAGATAATATTGTTTTTTATAAGCCAAAAAAGTCCTACATTTCAAACTTTATAAACTTTTTGTTACAACATAAAAAAGTTGTCACTCTATAATTCTCAACTCCCCTGTGATATCGAAAAAACTACTCGACAAGACAGCAAAACTAGCCAGTAAAATAGAATACCGCAACCACAACTACAAAATCAATGAAGAACTCGGGATTAAAATTTTTACTAATAAAAGTAAACAAGGAATGGAATAAACTCTAGAAAATACAATCTAATACAACTGATCTGAAAGAAATTAAATCTAGCATCTCCCAAAATACTCGACTCTAAAATTCAATAGAGAAGATTAAATAGTGCTAACCAGATTGAGAATTGGACACACCCGAATAAAATACCAATACCTAATAACTAAAGAAAATAGACAGGTTTGCGTAAAATGTAGTGCAGTAGTGTTGATGTAAATGTAGACCATATTTTATTAAACTGCTCCATATATCACAATGAGCGCTATAAATATACATTTAGCACGCACTTATGTGAACTACTTAATAATAAAAAGAACTGTGAAAACACTGTAATATTATAATAATTATGTATATGTATATGTATATATGTGTTACTGATACCCTAAATGGGGGATGCAACAATAAATAAATGAATAAAAAAGGAAGCCCAATATGAGTAAAGAAACCGCTGCCAATACATTGGCACTTAGCTTCCTCAAACTTTATATATTATTCCATTATTATTTTGTCAGAATAAATTAAAATAAATTATATTATTAATAATAAAAGAATCGTCAATATACGTACCATTTTTAGCTTATTACAGTGGAAGATGACAGAGTCAAAATTTACAATTACTTCGTCTTTTTTCTTCTTTACATTATTATTTAAATGAAAGAAATAACTCTATTTCTCAAATTCTGTTATTTTTGTGATACTCAAATTCAAATTATCACAACTTTTATTCACTTTTTCTACATCTTAACATCGCAATTAAATCTATATAACTTATTTTTTATTCTTATTTTTAAAAAAAATTTAATTTCATACTCTTGAAATAAATGTTGTAATTTTCCAAAATATTTTATTTCGATATTGTGTAACCTTTTGACCTCGTGTGTTTACGGTACTCGTCTTTAGATAGCAAAAGACACTTGCCTTTGGCTTGTGCTAGCTCACCTTCGACTCCTACTGCAAATTTCACACTCGGTCTAAAAGGTCCCACTTCACGCCCTAGGTACACAATATACTATTTCAGTATACCTGCGCTAAGTACAGCGAAGGTTGGAAAATGTCAGTGGTGGGTAATTTTATACCTGCTCCACTGAAATCCATTTATCCAAGCTTAATGTTATAAGGTACATATATTTCGTAAATTCAGTATACTTGTCCGGTCAGCATGTTAGCCTAATACATACAAGTCAAATGTTGTAGTAATTCGGCATTATTACCCTCATTATTGGGTTCTAGTTCTTACACTGTAATAAAATTTCGGTGGCTACGTGCTAATGAGTATATTACGATGATTATACGTATAGTTATATCTTTAGTAAAAGCGTTGTCATAATGGCTTTTCGATATATACCTGCACTCACTGAAAATAACGTTTACTTAAACAATATACTATTTCAGTATACCTGCGCTACCTACAGCGAAGGCTCGAAGATGTCAGTGGAGGGAAATTTTATACCTGCTCCACTGAAATCCATTTATCCTAGCTTAATGTTATAAGGTACATATATTTCGTAAATTCAGCATACTTGTCTGGTTAACATGTTAGCCTAATACATATAAGTCAAATGCTGTAGTAGTTCGGCATTATTACCCTCATTATTGGGCTCTAGTTCTTACACTGTAACACAATTTCATTGGCTACGGGCTAATGAGGGTATTCCGTTGATTATACGTATAGTTCCACATCATGCCCTAGGTACACAATATACTATGTCAGTATACCTGCGCTATGTACAACGAAGGTTGGAAAATGTCAGTGGTAGGTAATTTTATATCTGCTCCACTGAAATCCATTTAGCTTATAACCAAATAGATTATAATTGCAATATAATACTTTTTTAATATATATCATAAATAAATTGTTTAAAACGTATTCTTATTCCGGTTGACCGTTACTCCGATTATAGTATAACCAAGACAACGCCACTTTTTACTAAAATATTTTTCATCAAAAGCAAATAAAGGAAT
>JAYJLV010043358.1:0-22356 GCA_036873485.1 Torymus texanus
AATGCAAACGAATTTTGTACAGATTAATCCTCGTGTAGCTGCAAAAAAACACGGGCACGTGAGTATTCCCCTCTCTCTCTCTCTCTCTCTCTCTCTCTCTCTCTCTCTCTCTCTCTCTCTCTCTCTTTGCCTCCCTCTCTCTCTCTCTCTCTCTCTCTCTCTTTCTCTCTCTTTGCCTCCCTCTCTTTTTCCCGGTATCGCGCACGTACACTAAATTACCTCGATCAGAAAAAACGCCGTAGCGCGCGAGCACACACAGCCACACACACGCACACATACATACACACACGTGTTCGCGTACGGGGGATAGAGAATCAGAGATATGCCTGAAAATTTCAATCAGAACTCGTGCATCAGCGCGTACGTGACCGCGCCAGATTAAATTTTCAAGAAAAATCCTCGCTCTACCGCCGCATTTTTATTCCTACTATTATTTGTATATATCTATATACATACTCACAGTTATGTACGTGTCCGAGTATATACGCAGGTATATAGATAGAGAGGGAGAGAGAGAGCGAGTATCTTCGTTGTGTAGCCGTGTTGTGCGACCAGGCAGTATCGAAATTCACTGGGACGCAACGGACACTCGACGATTGCCGGGAATAATAAGCGACTCGCCTCCTCTCTCTCTCTCTCTCTCTCTCTCTCTCTCTAGCGCGCGTGAGCGCAACGCGATCGGCTTACTAATTTGCGAAAATGCAACCCAGGCAGCACAGCACACCCCTTCGTTTTCCCTGCATGTACGGTGCGACTACACAATACCGATACATGCCTTCTACGCTTTGTGTGTGAATCTATTTTGCTCGTGTCCCATGCGCACGTATATATATGTGTATATGTACGTATATACCTTGTTCACGCGGAGGAATTTAATTTTGCTTCTAAATCTCGCTTCGAGCAGAGCGAAAGTATTTCAAGTCTGGAAATAGATACGGAAAATACCGCGAATAGGAAAGGAGATTTAATCTTCGCATAGAGTGTGAATAGTGCAGCTAAAGTGAAACTCCTGCGATATCCACTCTCTACATTTTATTTCGCGGCTGTTTTAATGGTTCTTGGACGCGGGAAGCTTGTTTCAGTAGTAACATACGGTTTTGTTCAGACACGAGTATCGGGTGTAAAGCTCTAATTATAGTTACTCTGTTCAAAAGAACATGTTGAAGATGGATATTAGTTTCATTCGTAGAAAATCTCGTTTCTAACAAAAGAAACTTTGTTATTCGGTTATCAATTACATTAAACAAACCATTGCCAATTTATGGTCATTTATTTTTCTCAAACTTAATTGTTTTCTTCGCTGTACTTTTTTTAGTGGTACTATAGAGTGCTAGTCATTTACTACAAAATTCATTTAAATTTATCTAAATATAACGTTTTCTCTTAAAAAACATACAATTAAAAATTTTGATTTTATGTAAACGTAATTAGGATTCAAAATGAATTCTGCAGCAAATATACTTAGTATTCTATAATACTGATCCAATGTTTAAAAATATTTTTACTTTGACGTATAAAGATGTTATTTTGTATGTAATTTTGTAGAGTAAGCGATATATGAATGTCCTGACGTTCTAATACATAGCAATATTATAGTTTAGCCCATTGCTCAATCAACTTTTTTTATTTTGTACACCTGCGTAATCCATTGATTTTGAAACTATTTTATTGATAGTTTTACGTACGCAAGCAATTAAATAAAAACCCTTAAAGAAGTCGCTAGCTAGTTAAATTTTGCTGAGAAATTGATCTCCTGTTTTTTTAAATTGCCAACGGATGCCTTTGTAACGATAAATAAAATATTAATTTACAAGAATGTAAAATATGCAAAAAAGAATAAAAGAAATATAAAACACAATTATAAAACAAAGAAAACCAAAAACAAAAAGATATGTTCAATATTTACCATAAAGTGTTTAATCGCTTTAAAATTTTTAGACAAGCAGAGTTTGTATAACTATAGTAGTGTACACCTACTGGATGAGTTTATATATTCATTCATGATTACATATTGATAAAATTTGATTAAATGCTTGCAG
The DNA here is from genome assembly GCA_036873485.1 of Torymus texanus. Taxonomy (NCBI): domain Eukaryota; kingdom Metazoa; phylum Arthropoda; class Insecta; order Hymenoptera; family Torymidae; genus Torymus; species Torymus texanus. The sequence continues at coordinate 2,040 of JAYJLV010043358.1, forward strand.
GCAATATTTCAAAGTGAGCGCTATATGAATATTAAAAAAACTAATAATTAATTTTTCAACAAATTTTACATGTATATTTACATTATATCCTAGCTCCACTATATAAATTTCAAGTAGATTTATCAGTTAATTTCCAAAAGCAATCAAAATAAAAAAAATCCACAGAATAACAAATCTTCCCTAAAAGAAAATATAACTAAAAAATCTACACTTTTAATTGTTGCAAGTCAATGAATTTTATAGGTAATAGAGATTATTAACGACACATTTTTTCCTTTCGAATATTACAAATCATAATTTTTATATAATTTTATTTATAGTCTTTATTCCATACCTCTCCATCTTAGGAGGACGTTCTATTTTATCCATAATTTTCAAGGCTTTTATAGTAATAAGTATTTAAAAATTAACATTTATCCTCGGACCATAAATAACGGCGCCCTCATAAATAATCTTTTCCCGCCAGTAAAGCAAAAAACACACAGCAATAACGCCTATGTAAATAACGCTCCTCGCAATATTCAGAATCGTCCCCCTTTTCCCGTTTCACTTACCCCCTCTCGTACTCTCTCTCTCTCTCTCTCTCCCTCTCGCTCGTTTGCACCCAAACACACACACACGTATGCTGTTTTTTCCTCCAGCGCGTTACATCGGAAAATGTGTGCGCGTTCCAGTGCCCCGGGCAATGGGCAATATTACCGCTCTCTCTCTCTCTCTCTCTCTCTCTCTCTCTCTCTCTCTCTCTCTACCCTGGCGCACAGCGGAACACGAATTTCCGCGGTCGACACACGCGCCGCTGCAAATTGGCGGAAACTAGCGTGCACGCGTTCGCTCGCTCGCGTACGGAACGCGCGAACACGCAAAATTACGAGAATAATTTTTTATGGCCAGAACGCTGGTATTGCAATTTCATAGAGAAATTGCAATTGCGCACAGTGGCGGGCCCCGAGTAAAGTGAAATTTCCCCACACCATGAAAATCCCAGTGACGAAGTTCACGCGCGCGCGAAAGCGTATACACGAATGAGAGAGAGAGAGAGAGAGAGATAGAAAGAGAGGGTTACACATACGTAGATTGTAGAGGGCATGCGTGGGCGGATGTGTTGCTGCGGGCGCGTTGATTATATTTGTGAGAGAAGCACCGGCCGAGTAGCCCCAGAGATATTAAAGCGAGTGCGGAGGTGAGGAGAAAAAAGCAAGGGAAATTGCACTGAAGTGCCATTGGAGGAGTGTGTTTCAAACGCGTTAGGTTTGTCTGACACTTTTATTTCGGCTCTTTGTAATGGGTAACAGGATTTAATAGTTCCACTTGATCTCCTCGCAATAGTAGGTTTGGTATTATAAGGTACTTGAAATCCTACCACAAACGTTCGTTGTAACTGCAGTACAAAATGACGTTTCGCCAAATTTCCGTGCACTTCGGTGTAATGCCGTTATACTCTTTATAGTTGGGCAGTTGCTCCAAAACAATTGTTGTGGTTACGACAAGTATTTGGTGGATGTTACATGTTAGTCGATTTTATAGAAACTTACATTGATCACTATTATATTAATAGTCTGCTACTATAAAAGATATATCGCAATATAACTTTGAGTTGGAATTCATGTGACTTGAATATCGAGAAACGACGCATAGTAAATTTCATGTACTGTAATAATTTGTTCGATTGAATGGATTCTGAATAACTGACTGTTACCTTTATTACTAATTATTTAAGTAAAACGCAGACATTCTATTTTGCAAATTAAAACAAGCTTCTATACGGTAGAATAATAAAAAAAGTGACGGTATAATTTTTTCATTTACTTTTACATAGGTAAAAACGTCCTTGGAAATAAATTTCAATCGTAGTGAATTGTAGAGACAAAGTGGGCCGAATCACATGATTGAAAAATGAAAAACCGGCAACATGAAATTTTCCGTGGATTTTATTAGCCCCTACTATCAGCTTAAAAAAGTTCCATTGCAACGCGAATTTCTCTTTTAATTTCACTGATTGGATCGATGCATAGTGTGAGAGTGAGAGAGAGAGAGAGAGAGAGAGAGCCAGCCCAAAGAATTTTATTTTGCCGTTGCCTGAAAAATGAACGTTACTATACCCCCACTGACGCGGCGAAAAAATCGGCGCGGGTCCGCAAAAAAGCTTTGTGAAATCGCGTGCGCAGATTCAAAAGAATTCTTTTGTTCCGCTGCCCAGTCAAATAAGTGGCCTATCAAATACTCCACACGCGCGTGCGCTCGCACGGCCGGTCGAATCGACGAAAATTCAGAATGTTGCATTACGCCGTTACTACTATTCTTATTGTGCGCATTCTACCTCGTCATTTGAATGATGCCGATGAAAATGTTTTCGAATCGACGCACGGTAAAATATCTTTTTTTTGGAACTTCGTGAAAACTTATTCGAATAGAAACAAACAAACAAAAAAGAGTCGTTGTTGGCTTGATCCAGTTTATTTTTCCATCAAGCACTCGCAGAAATGTAACAAGTCCAATTTCGCCAACTCTGCCATTTTATATTTTGAAATACAACACAATTTGTACTACAATTTACTCCGTGGGGTATAAATTCCCGTTGCACGAGACAGCGTCGACAACTGTAGACGAATAAATCGCCAATTTATTCGCAGTAGCACACGAGGAGGCAATGCCGCGATAGTTTAAAACACGTAACTGTTCGCTGCAAAGTCCGCACTCGTTAAATCCTTATTTACTCCCTTTAAATGATTTACTCTTCGTGACGCCGACGCTTCTCGAACTTTTACTCGTTTCTTTTCTCCCTCTCCTCTCCCAGTAAGCCGCTTCTCCAGCTGCCTGCTGCACTTTTTTTGTACTTTCCGTGTCTCCTCTCGTTCGTCTCCTTCCTCGTTTTCACCTGTGACTAAGCAATTACCGGTAAAGTTCTTTTGTTTGCCTTGTATTTTTAACAAACGAAAAGCGTAGTTTTTAATTGCAAAAGCTGCTGCCTTTTCACAAATTAGTTTTATTTGTAGCATAAAAACTGCATGAGAAATCGAGCGGATTGAAAAGTTTTATACTGAAATTCATTGATATTTTAACAACCACTTTCGTTCAAATATTTTTTTTTTACATTGTATGCTATCCTTTAAAAAAAAAAAAATACGTCCAATGTTAATTAAAAAAAATATAAATTTTAGAAACCACTATTTTTGCTTTCTCCTAGAGAAAGGTTTGTGATAGTGATTTGTTGAGTTGTTTCCGATGTATTAGCTTCTACTCGGTCAATTTTAACCGGACAGATTTCACTTTTTTTGTTTCTTTTGTGTAACGACGGGTAAAAAATCCGTTTTTCGATTCGGCCGATGCATTTTTGTTTTATTTCGAATTTTCCATTTTCTCAAAATTTATTTTAGATTTTTTTTAATGATAGGAACGAGATATTTTAATCAGATGGATAGAATTATAAAGAGAATTAAAATACCCATATTTTCTAAAAAAAATTTTCTATCTATTACGGTTCTTTTGTTATTAAATAAAACGTAAAAATAGAAAAATGAAAAAAATGAGTTCTGTATGTCAAACGATTACGGGTGTAAAATTGTCTTAATCGCTTCCAAATTCCTTGTAGAGGTAGATTATGGATAGCTCTTGGCCGCTTTTTTTTGGCAAAATCAATATTCCATAAATTTCAGAGATATTTGAGGTTAAATTTTTTTTAGCCTTTTTTCAAATTGTTATTTCTCAAGAACTGCTCTATGAATCTGAATCGGATGGGTAGCATTCGAAAGAGTATTATAATACATATATTTTCTAAATAAATTTTCTAGTAATTTGTATTATTAAAATGTTACTGCAATTATCAATTGACTTTTCTTGTCATTGCTGTCTGTATGATCGTTTTTCCCACAGTCTTACAGTGAGTTTTCAATCATTATAAAAGCGAGATATCAATCATCATAATTAATTAAAGGAATCAGCAAATTAAGTTTGAGGAAGCCACCAGCCAATGAATTGGCAGCGGTTTTTTTTAAATGAAAAACTAACAGTTTACTGTTTTTAGTATTTCTTCTTAGTATTTTTTTCTTCATAATTAACCAAATATGAAATTAGTATTATAAAACTATTAAGAAATCGACTAGAATCTGAAAAAATGTCTACTTTAAGATCTCAAACAACATTTTTTACACGGCAAATCGCATTCCAACTATCAATGTCATTAAATATTGTAAAATATAATAAAAACCTTGTCACAATCCTAACTACATTCTTTCCGAAATCGCATTCATTATTACAATCTAAAGTTGAAACCACTTTCATGAAGTATTTAACGAAAACCTTAAAGGGATTTTATCCAACATTTTCCCCACTTCCTAACGACACCAGCGTCAAATAACATTAAACACAATTTTCCCCTCACCGCTATATACAGCCTCTCTCGCTCTTCATCCCTCTAACCGCCTTCTACGCTTCCATTCTCTCTCTCTCTCTCACACTCTTCCCCCCTTTTCCCAGTCTCACGCCCTTCCTCATTTTCTCGTCTCGTCATCGCTGCCAGCAGCGCCGCCGCCGTTGCCACCGTCGCAGGTGAAACTCGCTTGCTTCGCGTACAACCCGCACCTGCTACCCTCGGGGCTGGTGTACTACTACACCTCTCTTGCTCTTAACCTCTCTCTCTTTCTCTCTCTCACTTCACGTCGCATTCCTTCGAAGCCAAAGGAAGATCGATCGTTTTCCCTTGCCGTAGCTTAATCGTTCTCTCTCTCTCTCTCTCTTTCTCTCGCGCGCGAGAACCAAGCGAGGAAATGAATGATAGACAGCGCGAGCGAGCGAGCGAACGCCTGTCTTCTCCAGGCTTCTTTGTGCGGTGAATTCACGGAGGTGTTTCTTGGAGACGTAGGGTGGTAGTAGCGCCTTAGTAGCCTGTGCTCGTCATTGTGCACGCCGTTGGGTCGAGGGTGATTTTTCAGAGGTCGGGCGGCTGGAACGATGATTTTTAGGTTCGCGCGCGTGGGTTTGGGGCAAATGGTATAGCGAGCAGTTGGGAAATTTGCAAAATCTTTGGGAGGGATTGGACCGGAGGAATGTGTTGGGGAGAGCTGTGATTTAGTCGGGAAGGGTAGTTGAAGCCGTTTGTTGTGTATGGAAATTAATGGCTGATTCCGGTTGCGTGCTTTTGTTTGAGCTTTATTCAAATACCTTTTTTTTGCTCTAAATTGCCGTTTTGTATTGATTCATGCGTATCATACTTCTAGTGGTATTTGTATATTCAATACCAGATATAATTTGGTACTTATTGAAACTTATTAGTAGGCTATGTAAAACTGCAGATGTTATATAACTTTTAATTAAAATACAATAGAAATTTAATATTAAAGTTAAAATCAAACTCATTTTAGTTTCATAGATATAAAATTATTTTTTCGATAATTTTAGCTTAGCCGTGACTTCACATTATATTAGTTTTACTGGGGGAATAAGCTTCAGTAGATCAAAATTGATTTATCGGTCAACCTCTACTTAACATGTGGTCCGAAAATGCATTTTGACATTGATCGATGGCGTGCATAATGAAAGTTCCTTTTTCAAAGTGGATTATAAAGTATTTATTGTGTATAAGTACTTCTACGTTAAATTTAATATAGAAAAATATTTATATAAATGTTAAAATGCATTTGTACAGCCAAATAAATTTATAAAAGCAAATAATAACATTTAACAAATACTCTTGATCAAAGCACTAAAAAGTAAGTTAGTGTGTACTAATAAAATCTAATTATGAATTACATTATTTGTTTCAGGTAAGCTGCATTTTACACATATACAAAACACCCCCATGGTAACACTCGTGAGTTAAACGCTACGTAATTTCTATGTACTATTCTTGTTAGAAGTGAGTAAATATTAAACTTTCAAAGCTTTAGAATTCCCTTTGAAAATTAAAATTTTCTTTACATTTCTAAATTACAATTGCATACATACATAATATATTTAATACAGCAAAATACATAAAAGAATGTATCTTTTCTATACTTTCGGGAACACGTCACGATTAGAATTTGCAAATTTCTCTCTTTTAAAATTTGTGATTCTCTTGACCTAAAAAAAAATGGACAAAAGAACGTCATAGTCGTCGTATGCCACGCAAATGCCACATTGTTGCGGCTGCACGTAGAAATCTCTGGTTATGTCACATGTAACCGACATCAGTCTTTTTAGCTTTTATATTTTTGCAGTCAACTTCATCTTTTTATGCTTTTTCGTTGTCTCTCAATAATGTTTTATTATTATTTTAATATTGTATTTAATTATATTCTTATGTAATTTATTAAGTGAAATGAATTAAATTATTATATGTAGCAGTATTGCTGAGAGAATTTCAATGTTATATAGTACAATAATTTGATATTTTTCAGTCATAGAGAAAGACTATTATTTTATCCTTACAAGATATGCGTTACTATAATGTAGCAGTAGATTTTTTGTGCTCAGTGAATGAGATTGATTTGATACACTCTTACTTTTATGTCATTATTTCTTCATAAATATCTATATTTTTATATTCCTGTTTAAACCAACACTTTTTACAAAAAGACCAGAGTGATATAATATAAATGTTACGATTTTTTTTATTAAATAAGCAGACGTCATGTCCCAAATGATAATTAGCAATGCTCTAACTTATTGCGTTTTATTTGTAATTACATTATTAATTCGATAGCCGATATCACTTCGTTTTTTTAGTAATGAATGGAGGGACTGAAAATTTTATAATTTAAAAAATTAAATTCCTTATCAAGTTGCGAGACTAAAACGTCATTTAATATTTAATGGTTGCTTTCATATAGGTACAATTTCATATACATATCGATCCTATATATCTGTATCGAGTCATTAATATTATTGCATTAAATATCCAACGAAATGGCTACTACATAGTTTGCATCAGTTATTTCCACGTAATATGAATAAACGAGGTGGATTTACATTTATGCCATATTTGTTATCTAATTATTAACGCTAGAAGTATTCCATTACCTCAGCGTGTTAAATCATATTGTATTCTCAAATTTTCAACATAAAAATTAATATTTCTAATTATCTCCTATAAAACATGCAAATTTAAACAAATCTCTGTATCCAAAACTTATCCGCGCTGACAAAATCAATGCCACGCAGCGTCCCTCTAACCAGCGAAAACTGATTTTCAAAGCAAATACATCAGCAAACACCGTTAACCCTCTGGATTCAACAGTGTCTTACCCCTTTAAGCTACAAAGGCCCGTGCACACTCTCGTGCACACGACACTCCCTTTCTCCCTCTCTACCCCCCCCTTCACCCTCTCGCCTCCTTGATCGCAACCAGCGTAAGCCGGCTGTAAGTCTGTTCGTTGACGCGTTATAAGAGGCTCGAGACTCACTCTCTCTCTCTCTCTCCTCCGCCTGTCCCGCGCTCACTTACACCTACGTTTCCAGCCACCTGCTCTCTCTCTCTCTCTCTCTTGCCATGCGCTTATATACCTGACTCTCGCACGCGCCCACCCACGCGGGTGAGTTACTGCGAGCGCCGCTGCTATGGGGAAACGTCCTCGCCTGCTGCCACCGCTGCGCTTTTTCGGCTGTGCAGCACGCTCACTCGCTCGCGCTAAACGTTAACCAGAAAATACGACGACGCGGTCCGGTCCATGGTCGTGCGCGAGCGCGCGTCATGGCAAAAAAAGAGACTATTAAAAGTGAGAGAGAGAGAGAGGAAGGAAGGTAAACGCGCAGTGGTGGTGCTTTTTATCCCGCAGCGCGCAGCGTGAAAACGATATGAACGAGTTAACGAGCTCGAAGTTACAGCTGCGCCGCGAGAGAGGAACTGGAAAGATGGGAGGTAGCAGCAGCAGCGAGGTGGGCTTTTTTTTTTTATCAGACTAACGGAATTTTTTTTTCTGCGCTCTTTTTTTGACGGGGTTGGCAAGGGAGGCTGACTTTTAGAGCCCGCGGAAATTTTAATAGGAATTTGGGAACTATTAAATCAAGTTAATGTTTCGAAAAAAAGGAGGAGGAGGTAGAGATATAATTTTTGACATTGTAGGGTCATAAAGTGAATTTTCGGATGGGTACGATGCGCCACGTCGTTTAAATCTTCCCGCTTAATTAATCCGTCGTTGTAGAAATAGAGAAAAGAGATTATTTCAATGAAATTTTTTAATTTTTCCTTTAAAAAAGGTATGGTTAATTTAACAATTTTATTTGAATTGAGTACACGAATCTAGTATTTCATTCGATGTTATATACTATATTTATTTCCACAAACGGTGATTTCAATTCTCGCTCTTATTCACGGCAAAAATCATAACGTGCTATACCCCCCCCCCCCACCCCTCCGTGCACTTGAAACTTTTCCCGACGAACGCGAAAGTAAATAAATGGTGAAAGCTCTTTTATCTCGAAATAGCGGCGCGCGCGCGCATAGTGTAAAGGGAAAAGGAAGATTGAATAGACACGAGTGAGTTCCGATTCGGCGTTGCATGCGGTGGAAAGAGTCATCAGACGTGCTCTTATAGAACCATATGTGAGATACTCGACAGAGCACACACACACACACATACAAACTCGTTGAATTTAAAAGCGTAGAACCAAGCAAGTTCAAAGGTCCTGTGGCGACGGACGACAATCACGCCAACTCTTTCGGACTGCATCAACGACTACCGTTTCTAGTAGTCACTATTTGAATTCGTAGTGACTTTGAGAGAAATGTGTCGTTGATGGCTCATAAGAGCTAATCTCTGCTAATTTTCTTTTGGCTTGAAAGATTTTGTGAAAAATGCTAATTTTCGGTTTGAAAAATAGCGTGAAAAGTGTTAGCAAAACAGGATGATGAATTTTGACGTTTTTATGGAATGAAGAAGAATGCTGGAATCATAAAAATCTAACTTTTCTTTTTTTAAAGAATCTCTGAAAAAAATGTGTGCCATTATTCAGAGAACAGAAAGATGTGAAATCGGAAAAAAATGTTTTACTGGGTCACTAAATTTCAAAGTTATACTAAAATTTTAATATATCATTTTAACATAATTTTATAACTAGATTAATTTTTAAAATTTAACTTTTTCAGATGTTAAATTATAAAATGCCGATTTCATCTACAATTTTACGTTAAAAGACAAAAGTCACTGGTAGTATTTTTTCCTTCAAATTAAAATTATATAAACAGGACGCAAATGTAGCACGATTGCGCATATCTTACATCTATTGTTATCTTTTCCACAGGCAGTTTTCACTTAATACAAAAATAAAATGTCCATCATAACGTGGAAAAGGGGGTCACGCTCCCGTCGTAATTTGAGATTAAGAAATTCCCAGAGCAAAGCGACAAAATGCAAAGGAAAGGGACGAAAAGAGACCTCTACTCATGACGGCAATTGCCGGCACAATGAAACGTCTATTCTCGCGCTCGCTGCACGCGCGCACGGCAACGGCGCGGTTAGTCTCTTTATCAGTCTGGCGTTCGCGAAATTCATCTCACGCCATTTACGGGCCATTTCAGCGCGCCCGCACGCGGCATTTACCTCAAGCGCTACAGTACTTTCTCCCCTACCACCGCCACTACCACCGCCACCACCGTCGTCGTCGTCGTCGTCGTTCCAACCCCTCCAAATCAGGTTCATCTTCCCTTTCTCTAATTAAAACGCCGAGGAGGAGGACAGACGGGTCGAGAGAGGGGAAGAAGGAGAGAAAGAGAGGGAGAGAGACGAGCTAAAGAGCGAGTCATAATAAGCGAGGGAAAGAGCACGAAAAGGCCGAAAAAAAATGAGGCGAGGCAAGGGATGAAAGAAGCTCGGGGATGGGCCGGAAAAGCAATTAGATTAGATTAAGCCAATTTTATTGTTTTAATGACCTGGGGACAGGCTTGTTACATAAATTAACAGCGTATTATGAACTGCGAGCAAGGAGAACTCAATATAATGGTAATATGCGACAATATTTTTAAGGGCTACAGGATAAATAAAAACGTCAATTTATTATTTGAGTTTAAAAACTGCTTGGGAGTAAAAATAATAAACTGTAAAACGAATACTTGCTCTAGTTTGACAACTGTTTTTGAAGCATACTTTTAAACTTTTGCCAAAGGATTACAAAAGGAAAGTTTTTCCAGTGCAATAATTTTAGCTGAAAGTAAATGCGAATAAATTTAGTGTACAAGAAAACTTTAAACATTTTTAAAGACTATTTGGCGAATAGTTCGAAATGCTTTTTCAAGAAACTAGTAACTGTACAAAGGTCAAAAAAGTGCAATCACAAGAATAAGATGGCTATTATAATCTGCATTGAATTATTAAATAAAATAACATATATTGATTTAAACACAACTTGAATTATAAAATTATCTTATGAGAAATAGTCCTTTTCTTGTCTTCCTTTGCAAAATTCATAATTATCTAACAAATAGTTTCTAAAAAATAAATGATACCTGATAGAAGAATATCTTACTAAAAATAACGTTAAAATTTCAAGTCGATTGATCGCTTACACCATGAGTAGTAAATAAATCTTTTCTGAAAAAAACATTATTTATCGATAAATTACATTCCACTCTACTCTAATCACGTCGTCAGACTGCGCTAGTTAAATGAACATTTCGCTCGACTTACGCTTGAATCACTAAATACTAAATAAACCTTCTAAAGTGAAAAAATAAAAAAAAATACAAATCTTGAGCATAATAAAACACAGTTTTATTTTTGCATACGTTTATCGTTTGCCTCGCCTTATTATTGCCAATAAGAAACCCGGCTTCTATTTAATTTTCGATTTTAACAAAATATACCTCTATCACATTAGAATTTTCATTCTAAAACTATATCATTAATTTCTAACTCAACCATAAATACTCGCTTCCGTGCCCTATCCTTCCTAATTAACGTTTTCCCACCCTCACCCAAAATTACACATTTCAGCATCAATAAACAACCTTACCCTAAATAAATTAAACTTCCAGTAGGTCCTCTCATCGTTATACAACTACCTTTCCTGTTTTTTATCTACACCTTCATATACCATCGTGACAAAAGCCACTCCTCAAAGCAGCGATCCTCGCGTTCACTCTCTCTCTCTCTCGTCATAGGCAAAAAAATCGTACATGTCACAGCAACAGCAACATCAGCAACGTATGACCGGGCACGCGGCGACAGCTCACGCGAAGCCAACACCAACAACAACAACAACTTGCGCCGAATCGAGAGTCGTCACCCACGCGTGCAGACCAGCTCTCTCTCTCTCTCCCTCAGTGCAACACCTCGCTGCTATCCCCCTCCGGGCATTTAGCTAGGCCGCGCACTCGCACCACTAATTAGCGACGTCGACTCGCGGTAACGAGAATGTGCGAGCTTACGCGCGCGCGCGAGAGAGAGAGAGAGAGAGAGAGAGTCTGACGAGCTATAGCTGCTGCTTCTGCTGTTGCTACTGCAAGGGGGTGGGGGGCACGGGACTCGTTTGCACGCACATACACATATACACACGTATACATACGACAATAGAGAGCGAGCAGCGAAGCGTGTATACACGAGAACGTATAGCCATATATATATAGAGTCTGTGATGTCTGTCTTTCTCTCCTCGGGGGATCGACTGTCCGCTTCTTTCTTTTCGCGCGTGTGTTGCGTGTGCGAGAGGTTTTCGCGTTCACGCGGCAATAGGAGCGAGCGGCAGGGTCGTCGTCGTTCGTCGTTGCTGTTGTTGGTGTTGTTGTTTGCAGGTGATGGCTGGCTGAGCCGCAGGTGATTGGGAGAGATGGTTCTTTTGAGAGTTGACGAGGCGGGAGGGAGCGAGTGTATGATGTGTGTGCGTGTGTGTTGGAACGATGGGTTGTTCAGGTGAGCTGAACGGATATGGAGAAGGGAAGAAGATGGTTTTTAACGAGTATCGAGCGCGTTGGTTGTTAGTGGATGGCTTTATATTTAGTTTGGGTAAATGAAATAAACTAGTGGTTGATGATAGCTTGTGTTACTATGATACTAGAAAAGATTACATGATAACTTTTTAGTTTAGTTTTAATTCATGTTAAGTGGTTTACTATAATTTAAAAAAAAAAAAAACGTAACGTACGAATGTATATTAGTAATTTGGGTGTTAAGAAAAATATTTGTTTTTGATACTAATAAAGTGATTCAGGTGAGTGATCAGAACGGAAGTGGTAAATATATCGAGTGAATAAGCGTATTCATCCTACATAATTTTAAGATGACTGGATGATTAATCGAGAAGCTTTAGAGAGTTAATCAACACCGTTGGCGAGCAATTTATGTTTATTTCTCGATCTTTAATTGAGGAAAACATAAATTCATAAATATATTTTAAATATAAATTTCTCAATTAAGTTTAAGTATATTCTTCCTGTTATTTAATCATATCAAATTAATAAAATTCAAATAATTTTAAATGGTCATATTAAGATCTTTTTAGTTTGGGCTTATTATTACTTCAAGAAAATCGTGATTTTCCAGGATTTGTCGCTACATTAGTGTATTTTTGAAAATTTATTCTGAATAATTAATTATATCAATTATCCCGAGTTATTAAAATTTTCTACGTTAAAATTAGTATAATAAGCTTGGTCGAATAACAATTGCAGATTATAGTCCCTTAATTTTGTTATTTTTATTTTCTGATAATTAACAACTGCAGGCTTAATGCTTTTAATTTGACATAAATGAACATAATTTCTAAAGAAAGGACAGAGTAGAGAGTAAAATAACTTGTGAAGTTGACAGACTAATTAATTGTGGAGCAAATAGATGTGCAACATGTTGTAAGTTATAGTCAGCGCTGTGAAGTACAGTAGTGCAAGAGTCCGTGTAGTCGGACAAATATGAGACGAAGTTTGTTGATCTTCCAACTCAAGTTTAAACGTTTCCTTTTGTCTTATATAAGGTATAACAATGATATTAAATTTATACAACATAACAAAATCTGAATATAAAATGATAAATGACTGCTAAAATATTATTATTATTATTAATTCTTACATAACCAAACTTAATATAGAAAAATAAATCATACATTATATGAAAACCACAAAAGCAATTTTTAACAACACTTTTGAAGAGTTTTTGAACAACTTAACAGTATGAAAACCAAATAATTTTAAATGAATAATAGTCAACCACAATAAAAAGCTTACTTCTCTTCAGCTCCCGCTCGGCCTTTCACCCATAGTCATCCACGAAAACGCGCGACTAAAGTCATTAAACAAAGTCCTTCCGCGCCCTCTGCTAACTCTTGCTCTCTCTCCCTCGAAAAACGTCGACGTAATTACCAAAAATACGCGTAGTAAATTGTCAGGCAGCGTGGAATCTCTGCCTAAAGAGATAATTTCCCGAGCCGCCTGCCCCAGCGAATTAAGTACTCACATTAAAAAGGCCTCTATACGCGCGTGCGCGCGCGCACCGCGATTACGTCTAGCCCTTGCGCAAAACCTAAATATATTATTACCACCCGCGTCGTTAGGTAGAAGGGAAGAGAGCTAATCATCTACGAGGGTCACCCTAGCTATATTCTCTCTTAATACGAAAAATATGTGTACATTAGGCAGTTAACAGGCGCTTGGTCTTATTATCGCACTCTATGCACAGTCCTCATACCCCTACCACTACGGTTATTAGCCATTAAACGCTTGGCAACTAACGGTGCCCACTACCTCCAACAAAGAAGGTAGCAAGCGTTGCTGCGGCACCTCTCACGCGACAAGGAGAGATACACAAAGCGAGGAGACTAAAGCAAAAATACCACTCTCTCTCTCTCTCTACCCACTTGACTCTCTTCTTGAAAAAAAGGAAAAGAGAATTACGAAAGGAGGTGCGAGCGCGTGGGTGTAAAAAGTCGCGTGTCGAGCTCTCTCTCTTCTCTGTGTCTCCTACGATGACGACGACGACGCAGTGCAGCGCGTCGCTTTTGCCCTGTCGCACAATTAGACATTCCCCCCCCCCTCTCTATCTCTCTCTGCATGGCGCGCGCGTGAGGTCACACGGCTAAACGCTCGACGTTTTGCCGGGCTCGCGCGCGCAGACTCGCTTTTCCCAGGATGCAGCAATTACGCGCTTTGTGTACGAGTGCAGGCGCATTCGGGCGTGTAACTCAAGAGATAAGGGAGAGAGACAGAGACAGAGAGAGAGAGAGAGGAGCGGAAATGGATGGAGTCGAAGTGGGATGGAGGATAGCAAGCGAGCAAGCGCGCACGGGGTATTAAGCCTGGATTACGTTGAAATTTTGTGAAATTAGAAGAAAGTAAGGGGGAAGGGGGAGGAGCTGAAGAGGAGAGGTAAAAAGGGTTTGCGGCTGCGGTATCTGCGCGAATTTTAGCTTGTCAGGGCGAGTGAATGCACCAGCGTTGCTGTGCGCTAGGAAGCTTTGTGCGAGCGATATTTGTATTCGAAAGGGAGAGAAAGAGAGAGAGAGCAAGAGAGATGACGTTGTTTTATTCTTATCGCTCGGAAAAGCGGAGAAAGACGTATTAGAGCGTGAATGGAGCGAGGTTTTTTTTAAATAGAAACCGCGACGTCGTGAAAAAGATGTCAATTTTTTATGCGTTTCTGGGGTATCCACTGCGAGGGTAAATAGTATTTTAGAGAAGGGATTGCAAAGACTGAGAGACACAGATAAAATTAAAACTATGCTGAATTTTTCATACCAATGCAATAACTGCGCACTAGCTAAATAAAAGTTGGAAAGAGAGAGAAAGAGAGTACGTATAATGAAAATAACTCGAGAGTGCCAGACAATGTCTGAAAGATTAAGAAAGCTTCTTGTATATATAAGTAATAGAGGCGTCAATCAAAATGAACTCTTGCTCGTGTCTTATTATCGTCAGTTTACCCTAGTTTTTGTAACTGTTTACCAACTCGATTTATATCGCTTAACCCACCAGTAAACAAATTCTATTTCAAGAATGTTTTCTTCTGTTTATTCATTTCATCAACGCTTCGTCTCACTCGAAGAAATAAAGTGATTTAATTGCACAGCTGCAGTTCTTTTATATAGCGGTATCAAACGATTTTCTGTTCCAATTATCATAACAACTCGCAATTAAACGTGACGCAAGAACGCGCGCCGCTTGAATTAAAAAATGCCATTTCGACTTTAATTAGATTTTCCCCCTACTCCTCGCAACTTTCCTTAAATCCAAAATTCATTTTATACTGCGCGTACGTTGCGCACGCTCTAATAAAATTGTTCAAACAACAAGGTCCGCAACAGTAACAAAACCAAATAAAACTATACTATACTACAGCAGAACGGAGCAAACAAGCGTTGAGAGTATACCGAGCGCGCGGCTACGGCAACCAAACCGACTGCACAAAGTTAAAACCAGGGGGTCAGCCGAAGGACGTCGAGATAGTCTCTCTCTCTCTCTCTCTCTCTCTCTCTCTCTCTCTCTCTCTCTCTCTCTCTCTCTTTCTCTGCGATGTCGCGGTGGTATGCGAACAATCCCGTGTACAAGGCCTTGCGGTCGAGGCAACACTGCAGTCGCTGTGAACGCGAGCGCACGCAGCCGGAAAGTAAGCGTGGAAATGCAAGTTCGCCGCAGAGAAGGGCAAGGTATATATATAATGTGTATATATATATATATATATATATATAGTATCACTGCCACTGCTACCGTCGTCGTCGTCGTCGAAGATCGAGAGAATGCGGGCACAGTTTCGTCTCGGTGCGTCGACGAATGATGGGACGCGCGATCGTTGTCGACGCGGTCGTTTTTTTTTTCTTCTACTGATACGCAGTAGAAATAAAATGCGCATGCAGTAGCAGTAGAACGACAGAGAGTTGTGGATTAGGAAGGAAGGAAGGAAAGAGTGGCTAACGTTGCGATATAGGTTTTGTCGCTCGAGTTGAAAGTTTTGCTTTGTTTCGATGGAAAGGTTTTTTCTTAAGGAGGGTTTTTTGTAGACGATGTATGTGTGTGTGGCTTGGAATTGACGAATCATTTTATCGAGAGTTTTTGTTATTTTGAAAGTTGCAAAGGAAATGTCTGTTAATGCAGGAAGGTAGCGTCGAGAGGGTAAAGTTTGATTTTTCAATTGAAACTTTTGACTTGGGATTATTATTTCTTTTGTGTTTTTATGTACAATACTTCCCTGTATAATGTCCTTAAAATTTTATTATTAAATCTGAGATTAATAATATTATTATAAACTATTTGGTGAAAATGTTATATAGACCAACTGTTTCTGCTTTTAATTCATATCCATTTTCAGTAAATATTATATATACATTTTTATAACAGAATTATTATTAAACCTATAGACAACTTGTTTAGACAACCGTTTCAAAATCAACACACCTCTTCAGAGAATTATAGTCACCTCCTCTTTATCCCACAGTCATTCACACGCGCACGAGCGCCTCTAAAATAACGGTAAACGAGCGTTCCCTCTTCCTCCCCAGCTTTCCAAATCGCAGCTCTCCAAACGCACGCCGCAGTAGCACACACACATACCCACATACACTCGGCAGCTGCGCGTTGGTAAAATCGTCAAATTTTCCAAGAGCGTAAAATAATTTTCCCGGTGTCCCATCCCACACCTCTTCACGAAATTTCGTCGTTCAATCGCCGTGGAATCCCAGCCCAACTCTCGGACCCTCGGCTCTCTATCATTTTCTTCCTTCACGACTGGCTCTCTCTTTCTCTTTCTACTCTTTTTCGCGCGCTCGCGTCACACACGACCGCACCGTACCTCCTCTCTCTCTCTCTCTCTCTCTTTCTCTCTTCCTTTTGCTGGACTCTCTGCTGAGACGACGGTTACGTGCGCGAAGGAAAAGAGCGATTTGCCGGCGGGGCTTTTTATTGCGTTCCCCCTTTCTCTCTCTCTATGTACTACTGCTGCTGCTGCCGCTGCCGTCGTCGCTTTTCACCGCCACCGCGTCTCTTTTTAACGATTGATCGAGGCGAGCCTTTGCCTTTCCCTCTCCCCCCCTCTCTCTCTCTCTCTCTCTCTCTCTTTCTATCCCGGAAAAATTCTCGAGACAGTCGTCCGTCGTCGTCGTCGCTAGTTCCCTCTCCCTTCCTTTCGTCTCTTCTTTTCCGCTTTCGAGTTTCGCCGAGTCTTTTTGTCGTTGTCTACCGAGCGCGCGCGCATGAAGGATAGAAATCAAGAAGCGCGGGCAAAACGATTACGATGTTTTCAGGCGGACGTGAGGCAAATTTTTTGCCCTCCTCCCACTATATACGCTACTGCAGCGCGTGGAGGTTTTCGAGAGCGAACGAGCAGCGAGTTTTTGCGCTACTGCAAGCGCTCGCGCGCGAACAGCAAGCGGTACCGGGAAAATTGTCTTTCGACGGCGCCGCGCGCGTCGGTTTTTCGAGTAATTTCCGGGTTTGCGCGGTTCGGTAAACGTCGAGGCGAAATGACGGCTCGAAGAAATTGAGAGTGACGCAAAAATGTCCTATCCACCCGTTCCCTTGTCAAATATTTGTTGCTGTAGCTCCTCGTCGTTGTTTTACTGTGCGGATATTTTGTTTGTAAAAAAATTACGCCCGGCTCTCTATACGTACTGCTTTTACAGTCTATATTTTTGTTTGATATGTGAGACAACTGAATGTTTTTGTGAAATTGAAATAACTGAATAATTCAACGTTAATTATTATTCAAAGTGAAAATTAATTAATAATTATAAAAATTTGTATTTAATTTAAAAGATGAACGTGGTTTTTTATTATAGAGATAGATATATAACTGAAGCCAAGTTATTAATAACTTTCTTTGAAACAGTCTTTTATAATTCTTGCAGTATGGATGAATATTTTCTAATTTTAGAAATAACAAATTTGTGTCAATAGTTGGAACATATTTTATGTAAATGATAAAAAAAAAACATTCACATACTTTATTTAGATTTAATATTATTTCAGTAGCAAAACATGTAAATCTGAACAGAAAAAATAAATTCTATGTTTGACACCATTACTATTTAAATTATTGCAAATCCCACACAATAAAAAATAAAAAGAAAAGATTTTTTAGTTATAAAAATATCCTCATTTTCTACTTTCCAAAAATGGATTTCTCGATAAAATTTTTGCTCAAGAAAGCGCAGGCAACACCTTCTCCAAGCCACGTGTCAACCTCAATTTCGCAAGCATTTCGCGTGGAAGAGGTCCAGTAATCAAAAAACGTCGGAGGACGTTTACATTACACCGGGGATATTCTCCTAGGTCCGTCCTTTGAGCTATTGATCATTGTTTGACGGCTTATTGATTCCTTTGATGTCCGAGGAGAGTAAGGGGTAAGAGCGGTGAAGAAGGGGGACGCAGGAACTTACCGACGTTTGTTGGCCAATAAAAACTTCTTGTCCGCCTCCTTTATAACGGCGAAGGAAACGAGAATGCCGGGTAGCCACGCGCACACGCTCGCGATCGTACGACGCTCACTTCAAAGAAGACGCAGGCGCTCTCGGGAAATTGCTTACTTTTATTATTGACGTTTTGATTATTATTCACCTCGCGCTATACATGCATTCTTTGAATATCCAGCGTTTCAAGACTATCGACACGGTCTGAGTGACTTATATAAATAATATGCATCAGTTGTAAGAGTTTGTTTTCTTCTACATATAAATTATTGTTTGAAGAGTAAATTTTTTAAATAAAAGAATAAATTTAATTTCAGATTTAGAATTTCAAACTCTTTTGATAGCATAGAACAAAAATATGTGAAATAAAAATTAAACAAAAATATGCATTAAACTATTAATTTAAGTAGCTATGATTACAGTAATCACCTTCATTTCAAACTCGAATAATACACAACAATTCTCTATACTTTAAAGCAGTTTTTCTTTTAAACATCTCTCTAATAAGTTCTGTATTATATAAAATAAATGATCATTCTTAGCTTGTACCACCCATCATTCTTAGTTCGCCTTACCCATCATAATGGACGACACGATTCGGATATTTGCCTTGAATAACGATCCGACAAACTTCGCCTCTTTCGCTGTATCACACAAGCACAAAAAAAAGAACGTGAAGTCCCTCCTCCTCCTCCAACAAAATGAAAATGTCACCCTTACCTCTCCCTCCCTTCCTCCGCTTGTCTCGTCCTTTGCATAAATAAATAATCCCATACCCGTATAGCCCACGCGCTTGCTACACCGGCGAAATCGCAATTTCCCCCGTCAAAACTTTCCTCGCGACAATCGCCTTAGTCGCCTCTTTCTCTCTCTCTCTCTCTCTCTCTCTCTCTCTCTCTCTCTCTCTCTCTCTCTCTCTCTCGCGAAATCCCGCCCGGCCGCGCCCTTCGTTCTCGAAAAATGAAACTCTTCCACATCATTAATTTTGCGCGTGTCCCGCGAGACAATTTAAGGCGGGTGGTAGCGGCGGCCGCTCTCGCGATGTTTTACGCCTTCATCAATCACCCCGAATTGTCTCGGATCGACACTCGAGCGCGCGAGCGTAACACCGCTACCGCGCCTGCGCGTAATTTATTCCCCGGGTGTAGTACGGGGGCCGCGACACGCGTCAAAAGACGCGGACGAGGTACAGCGAGCTCTCCTCTCACTCTTAATCGACGTTGCGGAGGTGGGTAGAAGTGTAGGTAGGTTGGTTGGTTGGTCGGTTGGTATAGCTTTATTCTCTGTTGGCTCGGGGGATTGCTGGTATCGATGAGAAAGAGAGGGGAGAGATGTCTTGAGATTGCGTTTTCGTGGGAGGTTTTGTAATGGAGTCTTTAGGTATTTTAGAGAAACATTATAATTTTGAGATTTTAAAGCCATGGCTTTGGGTAAAAAATGAGAATGTCATTAATTCATATATATATATATATATTTTTTTTTTCGTGGTGACAAAAATAATTTTTGTTATTAAAACTAGTATATGTAAATGAAACATGTGATATTTATTAGTGTGATGTATAATATACTAGTAGAAAAATTATAAACAATAAATTAGGAAAAAATTCAAACGGTAAAAACTCAATAAGTTACATACTTAACGATACAAAGAAAATACACGAGCCTACAAAGATTGCAGATAACCAAAACAATGTTTTCTGTAATATAAGCAACGTACTTAGAAACAAAATAGTAACACCTCAAAACGAAACCATAAAGTTATCGCCTAACAATAATAACAGTATGTTTTTACTACCAACTAATCAATGTGAAATAAAGCAAATAATACTTGGTATGAAAAAAACACACTAGTACTTAAAACAATACACGAGAATATATGCCATCCTCTTACAGATATTTTCAACAGTAGTTTAGAATTGGAAATATGGTCAGATGCCTTACCTTAAAAATAATACCAATACATAAGGCTAACGAAAAACATCTTCAAAATAATTATAGACCCATATCTCTGATTTCTAACTTA
>JAYJLV010043366.1:0-22355 GCA_036873485.1 Torymus texanus
ATATATATATATATTAAAAATATTTATCATACCAGAATTCTCAATGAGTCTTATCTTTTAACATAAAGAATATAAAAATTATTTCGTAATCAACTCAGACTTCATAAAAAAGAATAAGAAAATAATTTTTAATACTTTTAAAATCTTATAGAACTATCTCGTGCTTATGCAGCTGTAATATATGTTTTTATTGAAAAATGCGATAGCAAATCGCCCCACATTATTACTCCCATAAATCGAACTCTATAAATCGAATAGGATCACACGAAAGTTCTTTTAGTACTTCCAACGAAAAACTCATTTTCCGCTACGAATTCGCCGAAAAATTGTTAAGCCATAAAATCGAGCTTTAAAATAAGTCTGACGCCCACGACATTCTTTTATTCTAAACGGCGTTAAAGTATCAATAAAAATCAAGAAGTTTCTCCACCTCCGCACTCGTGACTCGATCGACTCGAGACTTCTATCTCGCATTATATTATAAGTTCTCGTTTTCTCTTTCGCTCTTTTTCTTTCTCGTTCTTTCTCTTTGTAGTTGCAAATGCTCATACGTTCGTAGTTCCTCATTTGTTGGTACAAGCCCATACATATTCCATCGGTGAATGAATTTTCACGCGCGAACAAAGATATAGTGATTCGCGAAAATAGCAAAGAGATTACAGAGCGTGTCCTCTGGGAAATGTGAGAGGAAAGGACGATATCTTGAATTTTCTTGTGCGCCTACGCTTTATACTCTCCTTTCTCTTGCCTGCTTTTTTGCACCTCTCCCGTTGCGTTGCTTTCGTTTTTTATTACTAAAGTACCTCGTATTCTGTTTGTTATATTTACTTCGTGTTTCTCCCATTGTCGCGATATACGTACTTCTTCTTTCGTCACAACTTTCGGTATTTCTAACGAAGTGTGTAGTCGACATTTCTTCATTCATTGAGCTTGACCTAAAGATTTGCTTCATTAATTTTGTTCATTATAAGCACACCATAATTTTGTATTCACTTCTCAACAAAACTGATTATTTTAAATCATTTTCTTCTATACAAAATACTATTTACTGAACTCTTGAACTGATCTCTTAAAGATTTTTGTGAAAATTTCACTATATTACAGGTTAATTTATATAGTAAGATTTTATTTCTATCGAATTGGTTATATTTTTTTTTACTAATGATTATTGATAGATATTAGCACAAGAATGTTCTTTTACTCAGTATTATCGAATAAATCGTACAAATAAATGATTGGGGAATGTTATCAATTTGTCGCACCCGACTAACTCGAAATCACTAACTCGATTCACAAATTCAGTAGTAAGAGTCGCGCTACGCGTAGCCGATTATCATGTCTCCGGTCTCTGCTCTCTTCCTTGTGATGAAACTCTGCCCGTGCAAATTCGTCTCTGTGGCAGCGGTGGTGATGTGAATTGAGATTCGATAATCGTCGAATACATGTATGTATGACAGAGAGGAGGGAATATGATGCGCACGCCTGTACGCAAGCCTACCCATCGGAAAATTGCATTTGGCCTTTTGTCTTTTGTTCTCTCCATTCGCGGTCGAGAGTGAGGTAGCCCGGATTCGAGTATCATTAATGCTGCGTGTCTGCGTATTGTGCGACAGGTGAGGCTTGGTTTGCTAATTATTAAAATCTTATGACGACAAATGATCTATGTGACAAAAGAAGTAAATTGATTCTCTATTATCGATTTATTCATTCGCAAACAACATAATTATCAAAGGGGAACAATCATATAAAGTTATAATCACATTTCTTGGAAAATCATAACGAATCTCTCTTAAAATTCTGAAATTCAACCTTTTAATTAAAATATTTTAATTAGTGAAATTATCAAACAAAAAATTAATGTAAAAACTTGATGTGTAGAGGGGGACATTTCAATATTTAAATAGACATCGTAACGAAGATTACTGTAGATCATAGTTTTGTAACTTTTTAACTAAAATTCGAATCCCCAACTTTATTTTATCACATTGAAACATATTGAAATTTTCTTTAAATAAGACTGGATATAGTATACGCCTAAGCATTTTCCTAAATGAGACCGTTTACAGTTTTTGTCAAAATAATATTCCCGTGTATTTTTTAAGATCTGCAAAACTGTTATTTTATTCTCCGTGAATTCATTTCGTTGGTTTTATTCCGATTACCTCACTACAAACCTTTCTTAACAAGAACAACGAATTGCCCAACATAACATGCGTGAGAGAAACAATTGGTTTTTTCTTTCTTACGCACGACGTGAAAGTTAACTAATGCGTGAAGTCTGAGTTACATTCGCCCTTCGTAAGCGTTAGTAAAAGACGAGGGTGAGGGAGAATTAAAGGAGTTCGTTTTTCTCCATCTTTCTTTTCTCTTCTTTCTACTGTTTACACTGTGCGGCTTCTTACGCTTCCAGGCAAGCAATTCCGTCGGTTGCTAGGGCGGTTTCCCCAGGCTCTATAATTATCCTTGAGCGGAAAAATATTGGTTTCCAAAAAGTTAGCAAAATTGTTGTTCTTTAACGGGATTGCTAGGTTTGCAAACAAGGCGATGTAAGAAGAAGATATAAACTGGGTGTTGTTTTATTATGAAATTATTTTTATTAGACGTTGACAACGGCGGTAAATGGATCGCAGTGGTGGGGGCGTAACAAGGCTTTTCCGAAAAACTGCTCATTTCACTTTACGTAACATTTAATTAATTTCTCGATGTAATTATATATATTAGTTCAAGTTTTTCCAATAAAAATTTTAATTAAACAACCTTTATTCTTCTTGATGATAGATGGAATTTCATTTTGAAAAATGAAACGCCAATAGTATAAATATAAAGCTGAACTTTACTTGAATTACTTAGAAAAATCTGACGTGAGTATTGTTCAATCAACAATTTTAAACCAAAATGAAAATATTTACCAGAGCTAAAGCTGCATATTTATTCTTTAGCTTGGGGTAATATTTTCAGAGTCACAATACAAACACGAACCTCCGACACTTTCAATCTTTAGTTCGAGATAACACGAAAATTCCCGAGCAAACAGTGGCTCGCGCCTATAGAGCGTGCTCACTTCGTAAACTCCGCTAGCGTGTAATTGACGCGTAAGTGCAGTGCGCACATCATGATTCCCAGAAGGGGAACATCCTTTCTCCCTCGCTTCACAAGTGTTTGCTCTTTTACTCCCTCGGCATCGCGAGGGCGCGCGCGAGTGGGAGATGAGCTTACCTTCCAATTTCTCTCTGGCTCTCTCTCTCTCTCTCTCTCTCTCCGCTATAGAGAACGAATAAACTGCGCCGCAGTAGATGTAGCAGAAGTATAGTAGCGGCTCGGATGGCCGACCTGCCAGGCGATCCGTAGAAAAAAACAGTGTATGTAGCGCGCGGTTTACGGCGTCTCGAGGCTTTGAAGCACGTAAGCGAACCACTTATCGCGGACAATGCGAGAGCCGAGGTGGCGGAGCAAAAAATGCGAGCCTCGCTGGCCCGCACGGGAGAGCATTACTGCGGAAAAATGACAAGTAAGCAAGCTGCCCAAAGGTTGTAGAGGTCGATAAAGCTCTACAGCGATTTCGAGATTGATTTTTTGTTCTTGTGAAAAGAAGATTCGAGGATTATTAGTTCTTATTATTTTTAGTTTTATGATGTATTGTAATTGTTGATATATGCATCTGTTTGATATTAGTGTTTACATTTTATGATACTTCAAGTAAAATAAATTTAAACCATTGTATCAAAGTGTCTTTTTATTTTCTTGGTTTATGCTTTTTCCAGATTTTATTAATTTTACTTCGGGTTTTGAAAGAAAATCTTATTAAAAAATTTGAAATCAATTGGGTTAGGGATACCATGAAAAACCACATCCTCTATAACAGAAGAGTTTATGATTAAGAACGACTCATGTTCAAATATAAGTTTATATGAAATCTTCGCTTATTATGCTTTCAAAAAGTTTTCCCTTCTTTCAAACATAAAATCTAAAAAATGTTTTAAATTACAAAATTTTTCTAAAGTTTACGTTAACGTTCAACATGATTTTTTTCGCGTGTTTACGTAGTCAATCAAATTTATCAGATAAGACTTTATCCACTCCCACAGAAAATTTAAATAAAAAATCATCGAGCGATATTCACGCTTCGAAAAATCTCTCGAACATCGCTTCGACATCCCGCACCCGCCGAATAATTCTCCTTGAAATCGAAAATTCTGGAGAGAATCCAGTCGCGTCACCCTTCCCACATACACTACCATCAAAGTGTCGAATGCCTCTTACTAGCTAACATTCCTCGCGTGCCCCACGGTTTCATCTCCTATACCTCTCGCAATTCGAGACAAAAGATTCGAGGGGCGAGGATGCGCGCGTTCGAGCAAGGTCAATGGCTGTCGCGAGAGATGACGACTTCGATGGAGGTTTACTTTTTTTGCTGCCGGCGTGTGGGTGATTTATGTGAGAGGGTGAACGGCTTCTTTATCGTTGGCAGCGGCCTCCGGCGCGCTGGCATTGTTCTGCGGGATGGAGATTTGAAGAAATTGTAGCCGCAACCAAGAGGATGTGTTGCAGAGTTTAGGATTTTTACGACCTCGGTATACGAGCTTTAGTATTGTCCCGTGTCCTGATATTTCTTACAATAACTGAGTTATTTAAAAATCTTGTTAGAAAAATATTCACGGAGAATAATTTTAAGATTAAAATAAAACAATGTCTCAGCTCTTTGCAAGTAGTATACACGGTAAAAGTTTTCATATTAAATGCGAAAATTTTTCTCATATCTTTGTCTATCTATTCATACTTTTTTGTACTGTGATAAAACCGGAAAATGTTAAATAGTCTGAATTTCATTTCGTGGCTACCCTAGTAGAAATCTTGAGTATATTCTAGCTACAAATTAATTAAATTTTCAAAGTATGGTTAATTTTCTTTAAAAAAATGTATATTATACTATAATATATTACTGATCAAATGCCATATAATAATGCGTGAAAATTGGAAAAAAAATACTTTAACTGTTTTTGTTAATATTTCTTCAGAAGGTTTTTAGGACTCATAGAAAGAACCAAATTTACGTATTTTATTACACCGACATTTCTGGAAAATTTTTTACCTCTCTTCTTCAGGGCTGAAAATTTATTTCAGAGTGGTAAATGCGCAAGATGAATTTGAAGGTTATTTTTTAACGTAAAAAAGTGCAGTATCTTGAATAAAGGGATATATTACATGACACCCGGAAAATCTCCTGGTCAGATTTTCTGCATTTATTAATCACTACTACATTATAATAATATAAATCCACTATAAAATAAGAATTTCCGAAAAAATAAAACATAAAACTGTAAAAAAATTGAAATACAACGGTTAAATGACACAACATCCACTGTCATTGAAGAACTGCTTTCGTCTTGAATTTATTTATGGCTATGAATATTTTCTATTGATTATGAAAGATATAAGGATTTTATTGAAACTCACAATAATTAATAAATTAATAATATAATTTATTCATTATAATGTATAATTAACCTAATACGTTTAAATGTTACGATGAAAATTGCGTTAGCAAGCGTTTACATGATTTTGGCATTAAAAAATAACTTATTTTAAAAATAATGTCATTTGATTATTATGAAATAATTTATACATATTTACTATTTTAAAAGGCGTATAACTTAATTCTATTATGATTTTTATTCTTACCTATGAATGAGCCCCACTATGAAAATGCAATTGATTTAATTTTTTGTATTTAGAGGTGATAAAGTCTCATTTTTATTTAATTGTAAGTTTTATCATGAAGAATAGAATTATTTTTTACTACCAAACAATAAAGTTTCTTAAAACTGAAGTTATAAAAAATTTCTTACTTGATAACCACCCCAGCTTTCGATAATATTATTTTCTGGGGTTTCTCAAAAAGAAAGAAGTGTAAAATAAAGTGGATGTGTGACTAGTACGGTATGAAAAAGGAGAAAGAAGTAATGAAACCGTATAACAAAAAGAAAATAGGTTCGTTTAACATTTTTATTCAGAATTAAGTAATGGCAATATTAAAAAAAACAATGTTTATTCTAGTATGTTTATTTAAATAATGACTGTAGAAAAATCCTACTGGAAAACGGACGAAGAAAAAACTCTATCTCAAAAAGCGAAAGGATTTACTCGACCTCAAATCGCATTTGACTTCAGAATCCACGTGAAATCTCGAAAGCCGCATCCTGTGAGAGCAAGAAACTCGCGGCTTTCCACGCTCTCTTTCCGTACTTGAGTTTTACGCTTGCGCGCGGATATAGTATTGACAGCTCGGGTTGCCCGAATTGCAACGATGCGTTACATTCTTTCGCTCTCTTTATTCAAACTATAGCACAGTGTGCAGGCGCGTGCATCTGACACGCGCGTAAACTTCGCGTTCAAGAATCGATAATTATTAGAGTAATGAGTTTTTGATTAGACGCGCCCGTAGGAACAATGGGGCGCGTTCCGAAGTGAGGCTTCATCAAGCTGAACAGTTTGGGAGTGCAGAAAACTTCAAACTGCAGATTAATAGCCGCTTTTTATTTCGCTGGGTCGTCCGTTATCTATTGTTAGTGTTAGTACGTCGTTAGGAGACGATTAGATAACCATTTATTGATCTGTAGTAAGAAAAAATGACAAAAAAAGTTTTCATTAAGTGGGCCATTTGTTTTGATAACGATTGTACCATGCGTTAATAAGGCTTCGTATTCTCTTGATGTTTGTGGGCGGAAAATTCACGATTTACATTTGAGAGGATATTTTTAGAAAGATTTATATACTATTTTATATACCATTTTTATATCATAAAGTATACATTTGTATTTTCAATAGCTTCCATCACAAGAAAGGGTAATGCATCATTGTTTAAAAGGTGAAGACCATCAATTTTGCATGTACGGTTTTAAGAGAAATTAAACGCTTAGAAAATGTTTTTAGAGATGAATTGACTCATTTATAGATCGTAAATTTCTGCGGCGCTATACCAAAAATTCTAAAAATCCATGAAAGATTCAGAAAAGTTTTCAACTTTCAAGAAGCCGAACCATCGTAAAAATGCACAGACGTGCTCGTATACCCGGGAACTGTCAAATTAATCCGATTGAATTACCGGTTGCTCGTTAAATCCTGACAGGATGAAATACAGTACTACCCTAGCGTGTACAACGTCAAATAATTCCACTGCGCGCTGGCGCAAAACGCGCTTTTTGCTCGTGATTTACAACTTAGGCGTGCTATATGCAGCGGCACGTTGTACAAAAATCGATTTGAAGAATATCCGTTTGAGAATAATGTATTTTGAATTGCGCGATGATTCACTTACTAATTTTCGTTAACGACGTGTTTTAGGGCGGGAAAAAAGCTTTTTAAATCGTCAAAAAGTCGAGCGCTATTTCTGCAGGTTACTTTTCAAAATTGTTTGAAAGTGTAAAAAATAGTGAAAAGAGTAAAAAGGAATAAAAAATGTAAAAAAAGTTGAATCACCGTGTGAGACAAGACTGACTTATTATATTTTACTACTTTCTTTCTAGTATTTTTAAAAAGTGTTTTAAAAATAATTCGAGCAAAGAAACTATTTCATAAAATAACCACCGATCTTAAAAAATTATCGGGAAATAATTTAACAGTTTTATTAATTTTATATTATGATAATGTTTGAAATAAATAAATGATAATAATAACGTGAAACTAAAGAAAGATTTTTATATTTCAAAGGATTTCTGAATCTTTTACAGAGAACCCATATTACTGTTTAAAGCTACATGCATGAAATACGGATATATCAATATATAAGTAGGGATACTGTAGGAATTGGATAAACCAGGGTTAAAAGAAAATGAAAGGTCTGTGGAGTTTTAGAATAAGAAAGACAGTGAGTAAGTATGTGTGTAAGAGAGAGAGAGGGAGGGGGGAAGAAGTAGAATGAAACTTTCATACACTCTCAATCCGCTTTTCGTGGAATCCGCATGACTCTGCAGTTTGAATTTCCGCTAGATCATAGATATATTTTAGGATGACTAGCCTCTTATCTATATAAAATCCAAAGTTTTGAAACAATAAATTAAATTATGTTACTTTTCGATTTAATTAATATTGCACTCGAGTAGATTGGTAAATAAGTATGATTATTGTTAATTTAAATAGATAGTGAAAGACCGTAGTAGCTAAAGAGCCAAACGTAGGGGAGAGCGGGGCGGTACCGGTACCCTAACTTTATCTGAAAATTGTATCTAAATAAAATAGGTTACAGAAAAGCAAAATATAGCAATAAATAAATTATTCTTTCAAAAAACTAAATAAATTTGTTAAGAATTCATCACATGTTTGAATATATATTTTAAAAAATCGAGAAGCAAAACACTCAAAAGTGCCGAACATGCCTCACTATGGGACAAGCTTCGTCATACGGTGGGGTAGCGATCGGCACAGTCAATGTGCACAATTGATTGTTTAACATAACCTCACATATAGAAAAATAAGTACCACAGTGATATATATTGCAGGTTAAGTAACAGCTGCCGCTCGAAAATAACGGAGCAGCGTCGGCTGCTCGGTCGTTGAGTACCTCACTGCTGGTGCATGCCCCATTTTGTGTTCGTTCAAATCGATTATTTATAGTTTTAAAACATTCAATTCCTTAAAATAAAAATACCCTTCAAGTTTGTGAGATAAGCTTTCAAACGTGCCTTATTTGAACGCGACCCGAGATATTTTTGTGTTTAAACGTTTATGATGAATTATGTAAAAAATCTTTTTTTATATTCCGAATTTCAACCTTTTGTTATTTATTTATAAAATTTTTTTTTACAAGAAAACTAAAGAGGAAAAAACTATAAAATTTGTTTCTACCGATTTCTTAAAAATTAGTTATATAACAATCATTATTATATTTAATATCTGTGGTGTCAGATGTACCTACCTGCTGGGCTTTGCTCCACTCTCCCCTATGTCATTAATATTTACATTCAAGGCGCAAACAACCTGCAGAGAAATAATAAACTTAATTTCTTAGCGCACGCTTTAATTAATTACGATCTCATTAAGTCGCACATTTTTATCGCATTCAACGCCTCACAGCGGCGCACAATGAAAAGTCCCCTCGTAAATTGACACGACTTTTTCACCACTCAACATCCCTCTAATTTAAACTTGCTCGAAAAAAAGCGAGAAATTCCCGCGAAAATCCACTTCCTCTTCCATCTTAATTCAACTCTTCGCCCCAATTAATTCTTTCGTCTACAGCAGAAAGGCGAAAACGCCGGCGGATACAAAATTAACGCTCGCGAAAATTAGAGTCCCTTTATTTCACCTACTCTTACACACACGTGTCTACATTCAGTCGTGTGTGTGTGTGTGAGTGTGTATATATATGTATATATACGGTCGAAATTTTCGCGAGAGAGAGAGAGAGAGAGCGCTTTCTCCATTTCTCCACGAACGAGCTCGTAAATTTCGTGCCGCACGTGTGGTATAAGTGGAGAGGGCGACTAATCCGTTGGCGAACGTCGTAAACTCGTCGCTCGCTCGATTTCGCTTGTGGGCCATCCTCAGTCCCTTTTTGCACGTTCTAAGCCACTTGTATAGAGGTGCACGTGGGCGGACGAGCGAGCGCTCGTATGATACGGCGCATGAAAGCTGCAGCAGTTGCGCTCTCGTGTATGGAGGGATAAATAGATCAGTAAAATTGAGAGGACACAGCGCTCGTCGACTACTACGGCGCTCTCATGCTGATATAGATTGCACACGAGGAGAGCCGTAATTTCGAAAATGGGGGATGGTTTCAAATCCATGTTAGGGTGGCTCTATTTTAGAAGCAGTGGGCAGGTTTATTGCACAGGGTTGAGGTTAATTTTATAAAGAAATATAAAAACGTTGCTTTAAAATATTACATTAATAGTAAAATAGTTATCATTTAAAATTTTGTTGTAAATGGTGAAATTGATTACGAAATTCGGCTTCAAACTGATGTTGCTTCAATTAAAAGCATAAACATTGATACATATTCCTCTAAAAAATGAATGCAGTACTAATATATTTAATCAACTGAATGCACCGGTAAGGGATTATTACTGCAAATATTAAGGGTGTACAATATAAATAAAAAACTCTGTTTAATTCTTATAAAAATCAACGTAATTATTCTAGTACTTCATATACTCGAGATCCAGTAGCACTTAGCAGGTTAATTATAATAAATCGGTGGTTTCCATGCAGCCTACTGGCCTAGCGCGTATCCTCTCACACCTTGATTTTTCATTCCTATTATTACATCATACCTATAATACCTTTTTCCTGAGGACCTCCCTTTTGTCTACACTGTTTCCCTACCTAATCCATCCCCGCATTCGCCCAGGGTTATGTATGCCTGTGGGGCGGGGAAAACCTATAGGCAAACCACGTGGGATAAATCCTAATTAGGAAAACCCGGCCTAGGATGGTCGGTGTATTGGATTAATTCGGTTTGGATGTCTAGGTCACAACATTCCGTAGGCTTGGACACCAAAACCATATTTAGCCATACCTCCCGCTCAATTTATTGGAAGGCAATTCAACACCTAACCAATCATGCGAAGTGTCGCAGAAAAAAACGCGGTCACCCATCCAACTATTAACCGCGCCAAATGTTGCTTAACTTCAGTGATAGACCGAGGTAGTGACTGAGATACCTGCCAAACTGTCGGTCTACTTATCAGACTAATTAAATAGGAAAGAAGCTAGTGTAACCAATGCATGCAGCTTTCATCATCATGTGTGCAGTACAGCTTTTCACTAAAACAAAATCGTCGCACCATCTCCAACAATCCATATAAAGCTTCTCTCGAGGTTTTATATCTGTGGCTTCCCGGAGTAACCGAATAAGTCCACTTTTCGAGTTTCCGAGAAAAACGGGTTTTAATGTTCAAACTTATATGTAAGATCGGAAGAAACGAGATGAGTCGCGATACTTGACAAGTCAATTGACACATTCAAAACATATATTTACACGCTGGTCTGAACATATTATACATTTCCTGATGTGTTAAAAAAAAGTAAGAAAGTATCGACTGATCTAGTTATTCTGGAAACTCTGGACTTATCTGATAGTGCGATTCGCCTTTATTTTAGAGCGCATTCTTTAATTTAATTATGAAACGGGCCAATAAATTACAAAATTAGCAATTGTTCAATGAATTCTTACAATTTATTCAAGAAATTTCTATTTTTCTGACATTTCTATTAAATTTACGATCATTTGCGTTGTATTTGTTTTGTACTAATATTGTAAAATTGTAAAATGTTTATAATTTGAAAGTATATAGGAATTTTTTAAATAAACAGATAAATATATATTAGCCATCATATTCATATTCAATTTGAATAGATAAAATAAATGATAACTATGATAAACGAAAAGAATGATGGACTTATCTCGTTATTCCGAGCACAAAATTTGAAAGATGGGCTTATCTGGTTACGTTTCGGGTGAATTGTAGCTTTACGGCAATATTTTTACTACTACTGAAAGTGGTAAATGAAAAAGGCCTATTTGAAGATAGAAAATCCGGGGTTATCTCGATTTTCAAAAAAAAGTACTTATTCGGTTATTCCGGGAAGCTAATATATATATATATATATATATATATATATATATATCCCGTTTGCATTCCTCTCAACGAATCTCCTCGGCGCTTCCTGCGTCAGCTCGCGCGACGGGCGGCTGATGAGCGCGTGATAAGCGATGATAGACCCGGGGCGCGAATTGGAATGAGCCTGCGCGCGACCTCGGGGCGGCTCGACCTCGTTGGCTCCTCGCCGCAACAGGTGACCTATACTTATATACACACGATCGGTGGCTTTGTGTGCTGCTGCTGCTGCTGCTACTGCTGCTGGGAGAATAACGCCTGATGTCGAGCAGAATTTCCTTACGTAACCTCGGCTATATAGGCGCTTTTTTGCCTCGCTATATATACTGCTGGTGCGGAGCTGGACGGGTGGAGGGGCGTGTCACGGATTGGAAAGTTTTTATGCTTTGTAGCGTGGATACCGTGGGAAGTGGGTAGGATGCCCATTATTAGTCGCGATGGCCTTGCGTTTTATCAAGTAACAGAGCGTCGCGTAGGTTTTAATTGCTATTGGAAAACTATCGAGTTACGTAATCTTACGAATAAACGCAACTCTCATAGTTCCGTGCACGAAAGTATTCATGAATAATTTGCAAAAATTCTAATCAGATCAGTATTGATATAAATACAAAGTTTTATTGTTAAATAAGTGCTGAATATTGATATTTGAAACAAAGTCAAAGTTTATACGATGGTCAAAAGCTGGGTTGTTCTCAAAATAAATGTTTTATTAAGCTGGTTAACTGAAAGAATTTCAAAGCAAATCTGAAGCGTTTGGCTGCTCACGTTAATTAAAAGCACTTGCTTTTGCAAGCAGAGACTATGGTCCTTTAATGTCAATAGTTCGTATCACCATTACGGCAAATTAAGCTGTATTTGGCGATGGCCACTGAATTTTCATGACCCAGATAATGTATTCGAATACTCAAAGAAGCCTTTCTGTTTAAAGTGTTTTCACTTTACATTAAGCGTTATAGCTTTGATGCGCCAATTAAAAACGTATTAAAATTTTGTTTACATATTTCGTATTATGAAGAGAGAAGACTGAATAAGAGAATGCATTTTGATATTGTAATTGAATTAATAATTTGTTAATCAGCAAAAAAGGTAATAATTTAGCATTTCTTTATAATTTATTAATCTGAATTTTTTCTGCTACTTGTACATTGAAGCTCCAATTTAATCTTGTCTTTATTTTTTTCATTATTAAAATATTAACATATAGTATAATACTATTATAAATTATATATCATAGTGTAGATAACAAAAGTTAAAATGAATTGAGGTTGGAGGTGAAACGTGACAATACAGCCTATATTTAATAACTAATTCCGATCGTACATAATTTTGGATAAAAAGCCAGTTGTAATATCCCAAAGGTTCTTTACACGAATACCAAATCCTTTTCAAACTGAAAGGGTTTTTACAAATTGTAGCATCCTCAATCTACCGCACGCCCACTCACCTTCACCCATCGACCCATCCACTTCACTCCCGACACGCTTTCCCCATTACTACCTCCGCGTGCGGAATTTCCCCCAGATCGAGTACAATATCTCTCGTGTGTGCGCGTCTTTGAGAGAATCCGAAATCGTCAGACTATGCGCCAACGCAAGTCTGCACAGCCCGGGGCGATGCATGCCGGGAAACAATGGACCGGCCATTATCAGCGCGTACCGTTTATACGACAGCGCAGGAGAGGAACTCCTTGGAGAGAGAGAAAGAGAGAGAGAGAAAGAGAGAAAGAGAGAGAGAGAGAGAGAGAGAGAGAGGACGTGTCACGAGCGAGCGATGGAGCGAACGAACGACGGCTGGCGAAATTATTCGCGTGGGCGCGTGCACGGATTGTCGGATGATGATGGGTTAGTGGAGGGTGTAATGTGGCTGTATTGTTTCTACTATATAGCATTGCTAAAGTGACATAGATGAGAATATAATTCTTATTCTTTAGATATCGTATTTAGTTCACTGATATAATAGGTAGAATTAAGAAGGGAAGAAGTTCTAATGGCAAAGTAGTACGTGGAAATTGTTATAAAAGTGAAGCTTAATGAAATAAACATAACAAAAGAATAATCAATATAAGTTAAATTACGATCTGCTCTTTCCAGCTTTTTATGTTTTTAAATTTATAAATGGAAAATGTTTGCTTTATACGATTTACTTCTCTTGCAGCTGGTATTTTCATGCGTATTGTAAAACCCATTCGTGAAATGCGCTTTTTTATTTTCTTGGGTGAAAACCTTAACTCTGGTATTGTTATGAGGACAAGATATAGAGCTACTGCCTGTCTATTTCGTTTATAAATTTTTCGAATCTCCTCGCCATTTGCCGTTAAGTTTTTCATGATTCCAGTTAAAAAGTCGTGGCTTTCGAATGCAATATCAGAAACATTTATTTCAAAATTTTATTATTCACTTATATATTATTTCATAAAATAAATAACTAGTATTGAAAAATGATAAATCAAATAATATCGTATAAAAATTGTTTCATTCTCACGTACAATTTTCGCCCTTTTTACCATTAAAATCGTTTCTACTGCTGCTCCAGTAGTACAAGTATAGACTATAGTCAGACACTCACATGCGCTCGCGGTTTCACAATCGTAATTAACCTATCGCTTATTAAACCATGTTTTTCTTACTGCGCACTTCATTAAAACATAAAAGTCTAACTTCCTGCCTATCTATTCTGACAAAGTTTTCGACCATATACTCTAACCAAGCTGCAATTTTTCTTCACAAAACTCTGCAAGCAAAGCGCAACTAAGAACCTCATCATGTTAACGACGTGCTCCCCTCCTTCCTTCGAACGATCGGTCTAGTCGTAAAAATTCAAATCGTCTTGTCGCGAGCTCGCACAGCTCCAATTTCTCACTTGGTCTGCCAACTTCTGCCTGCGCCTCCGGTATGAAATAATGGCCGTCGGATTATGGCAAGCGCGCGAGGTATGAGTAATCCATGTTGAATGATTTACACCGTTCTTGCTCTGTTTTTCTTACCACAGAATTCACTGGTGACTTTTAGTTTGAGAGAAAGTTTTTGTTTGTGGGCGAATGCAAAGTCACACCTGCTCCCACGTCGATTTTATTGTAATGGTTAAACATCCAAAGCGGAGGATAGTAAAAGTTGTGATTTGTTTGGATATTAAAATAGATTTTTTATTAGAATACGAGCGAAAAATAACGAATTGTGTAAAAGTGAATTTCACATAGATATGGGTATTACATAATATTATATTAGATTTGTTTTATGCAACAGAATTTTACTTCAATGGATATTATCTCATATACAATGATTTCTTTTTGAACCAGCCTATGGGTTGGTTATTAACAAATATACATCAAACTCATGGAAAAGTTAATAATCAATAGTATCACATTTTTTCATCTTCACCCGCTAAGTATATATATTCCATAAAATAGAAGTATTGCCTCGGCAAGTGCGTGATCCCTACTTCGAAATTCTTTTTCTGCCCATTCACCTCGCACAACAGTCGATGAAATACGGACGATAAAGTGCTGAACAATGGACACAAAATAAACGAGGCGCCGCATCGTTAAATATATTTTAGTTCAGCCTCTCTCACATGTATATAATCCCTTTCGCGACAATGGGCGAGGGCTGCATTACGCACCGATTGATGCGTCTGCGCGAACGCTCGCGACATTCGTGAAGTTCCCTACTCATCCCTGCCGTTCATCGGTTCCCCGTGAAATTAATTTAGCGCCGCATAATTGCGCGTCCGGTATTTGCAATCGGTGCACGGTTAACTTCCCAAAAACTATTGTAATAGTTCATACGCGTAAAATATTTCAGCAGAACCGCACGCCTTTGACGGAATGCGTTTATTTAATTTACAGCGTGCAACGTGTTACGTCGGCTATGCATCGACATTTTAATTGAAATTTTGGTTGATTTTTTTTTTATCGGCAAGGACGAGGACAAGAGAATGCTTCGGATTGTGTTAGGGAAATTATGTGAACCTTCCGGTCGTGGATAATAATATAGAATTTAATAAAGTCGCGCGACGAAAATGGGTCTGCAAATTATTGATTAAGAGAACGAAGGCAGTGTACTAGTTTTTTTGATGATTAATTGGACACTTTCCAAACTTGTTGAAAGTTTTTTTTATTAAGTGTAAGAATAGATGATTTTGTACGACATGAAATAGCTAATTAAAAACGCTTATTCGGAAAACTCAATTTTTTAGAAATAAAAATAGCATATAAAGGAATAAAACATAGAGGCTTTATATAACCCTCGTTATTTTAGAAAATTTGTAAAAGAAGAAATGAAAAAATTTAAGCGGATTAAATACTATGAATAATAATACATCATCTGTTCTAAGTAGAATTTGTTTGGATTGGCTAAGCTGACATAACTAGATGGAGTTTGTAGGTTCGGTACTTAATCCTCTTCCCGGCCCTGTTAATAATATTATAATGTAAGTTACATAATACGAATCTTGAAATAGCATTGCAATATAATAATAGTGTTCCTATATATCTTCATTTTATGCGTTTTTGCGAAGATGATGTTAAGCCTCTAGATCACAGTCTCAGTTTAAGCGTTCAGATATTTTTTTGCAGGTTTAAAAACGTAAAGAAAGCGACTATTGTTTTATTTTTTTACAGAATAATTTTAAAATCTGCTATTCTAAGATTAATATTCTAAATTTTGAATTTAATCGGCGATCCAGAGACCTAATACTCTTCTAATAAGACGGATTATGTTTACATAAAAAATCTAATACTATAATAATTAATTATTATTATTATATTTTTTGTTATGAGATGTAAAAATTTTTAGTAAATGTACTGCAACCACTGTTAGACTTTATTTACCTAAGCTTGTCAACCCACTCTTACACTTTCCTCGCAACAGCTTTTCATCCAAGCACACGTGTACACATATACACTTCTTGCACGCGCGAAAAATTCGAAGCAGCAGCGCAGCGGCAGAAGCGCCTCTACAGTTTATTCTTTGCAAAGACGGCCGAGAATGTCGACGCTGCAGCAAAGTAGCGAAGAGAGAGTGAGAGGGGGGAGGGGTAAGGGAGAGGAGTGGCGCATGCAGAGTCTCTCTCGACCTGTTATTATGCGCGAGTATCGAATACACAGCCAGCAGCAGCAACGTTGTCGAGTGCCTCGTGAGCTTGCGTTACGAGCGTCTTGGGTTCGTTCTCTGCTCCTCTTTGTTCTACCGCGATGCATGATAAATACGAGGCGCGAGGAGAAACGGTATATAGCTTGAGCTTTTATGCTGTAGGCGAGGGAAGCTAGTGCATGACGCTTAATTTCTTAGAGGAAGGATGGTGCTAATTTTCTTTGGGTTAATAAATGCTGAATATGGTGAATTTATAAAAATATTTGTTATTTTTCATGACTTCTTTTGAACTTTTCATTATTGAATAAGTTTTTAAAGTAATTAAATGTTATAATGCATAAGTAAATAGCAATTGAATAGCTCTAATCGATAGCCGGATCGTGTATCGAGGAGAAAAGATCTCTTGCAGCTTCGATAATAACTACAAAAAAGATATTAGAATAGCGTAATCCATTAAAAGCTATACTAGCAGAGGTGGTTGAGATTCGCGTGCTCGTGACTCACGCACTATTGCGAGACAAGAATCAATTATTAAATTATAAAATATAAAATAATAACAGTTTTAAAAAGAGACAAACAGTCCGAGTGTAGTTTTTAAGTAACTTACATATTTAGAAAAAAAAAGATAAACATGGAGAAAGAAAACAGTGTTCAGTTTAGAAAACAGGTAATATAAGTTCATTTGAGGTAGAAATTTTAAATACTACTATAAGTAACCTTTGGAGATTGTATACACGGAGTCGTAGTTTAAACAGTTTAAGTTGTAACTTCTTGTGTGCCCAATGTATGGGCAAGTTTATATTCGTGCTCATTTGAATGAAGATAAGCACACTAAACTCTCTGATGTGACTGAAATAAGAATTAGTAAAAAGGTACTGTTATTCTGCGAGTTACTTATATTGAACAACAGTAATTATACTACTTTAGTAAATGTGATTATTTTCCACATTTTATTTTTAATATTACACATAAAACTTTTTCTTTCTTTCAGATATCTTGTATATATACACGATAGCACTCATTTCGATGTTAAATCTGTGGTATTCTGGATATTGCAAGTTTAACTAAAGTGAAATCGCTCGGTCGCACGAACTATTTTGATTTTGATTACCGCATGCGGCCAGCGCGCCCGTGAGCTCAATAGAAATGGACAGAGTATAATGCAGCGCGTGCAGCGGAGAATGGGAAGCGCGAGTATTGTGTATAAATACTGTACACTAAATCTTTTGGCTTGAAATACGGAAGGTTCTCCGCAGATTAAAAAGCTTCGAAAAGATGTATGCCATTTATTATTTGTTATTAAACGCTTTTATTTATTTTAGTTTATTAAAAGGTTTTGAGTGCACGATATTTTTGGGTCAACACAACGTTTTTACAACTTATAAAATCTTCAAGTGAACTTTGATTAATATTGGCTGTCTGCGCGTAGGAGTAAAAATTATTGGTTAAAATTTCACGTCAGCTTTTTTAAAAAGTAAAAATCCATAAATAACAATTTTACAATGTTTTGCTGCGAAAAATGATAAAAGCGAAATCTTTTTATTATTGGAAGTAATGGCATCGAATGTTTCGTTTTAAGTGTCATTTATTGACGTATAAAAGCAAAGTTGATTTGGCGACAATGTGAAAACAATGTCAAATTATAATTCGATTTCTTCTTCATTTCTAGAAAATATCTTTTCGAAAAAAATGGCCAAAATTTCTGTGAACTAAATAACTGAAGGTGTAAATTCGAAAAATAACTTTTCTACTTTTTTAAAATAAATAACGGGTTTTCTTACACCATAATTCAGAGACTTCGTATACGTGAGAAAGGAGAAAAATTTTACGCGTTCACTCTCTTGCGCGCAAGCAGGTGTTTCCCCTGAGGTCGAGAAAAACAAAGGGAAAAACTCCCGCCTCTAATCATTAACGCTACGTACGAATTTGTTGAGCGGGCGATAAATCTCATTATGACGAGTATGTGTTTACCGTACCGGGTGTTGAAAAATTCAGACGCTTTGTGTGACCTTGCCAATTTTCAAAAAAATACTTTTAAGGGGACGAGTATACATATACGTGTGTGCGTGCGCGAGTGTCAAAGGTGATCTATGTTCTAAGCACTTTTTGCGTTAATCTATAGTTTGACTGTTGCGTGTTATTTATGGAGTTAACAACTGACACGAAGAATCAGCCCGAGAAAAAGGTATGAAAATGCTGTTTGTACAATCCTTCAATGGTAATACAAATTTTTCGACTTTTTTTAGAACTTTTGATATTGATAAAAGATTTTTTATTACTAACTCGTATTTTGTATTTTTTCTTATGTACTATAGTTTAAATATTAAACTCATTTAAAATTTTTTTCAAATATCTTGCCAAAAAAAGAAAATTTTAATTTTATTCCAAAAAAGTCATATTAAAACTGAGAATGCAATCGATTTACTTAAATATCTAAAAAATCCTATATAAAAAAAGAGATAGACTTGAGATTGTCACCTCTAATGATTGTGATTGGTCGATTTGAAATGGTCATGTAAAAGTTGATTGGCCTATATGATAAGACGCGCGCAGCGTGCACTGACACTGCTAGTATAGTTATAAAAGAAATATCCACGTTGGAGATCATTGTGTAAGTGCATAAAAGCTACTTTTAAATAATCTTGATCAGAATTCGATAAAATTTTTTAAAAGAATAACACAAAATCGATTCGTTTCAATTGAATCTCAACAAGAATAAATCGGTCTTGCATCGGATTCTATAGAAAATTAAAATGCCGGTCAGGTAATAAAAATCTCTAATAATCCTACTCTTACTACATTTTATAAGCGGATAATTGAAGCCAAGTACAAGATGACTTGCTATCATACACTTATACATCGTGTTCTCTGGAAACATTTTGCAAAATATTTAGCTTTTAAATTTTAATTGAGCTACCGGTCGCCGCAACGATATTGCGCTCACGTGGTCCAACGAAGATGTTTTTTTTTTCCTTCTTCTCCTTGGAATAAGAGAAGAAGAGGAAGAGCGGAGGGATTCCTGCGAAAGATGCTTACATCTTATAAGGCGGAAACTTTACGCATTTTACTTCCACCTGCTTGAGGAAGTATAGCGTCGGCACGCGAGACGCCAGAAATAACGCCCAATTAGAGCTTGATTTATGAACGTGCCCACGCGGCTTCCAGCTGAAGCGCTAAAAAAGATTTACATCGTCAGTGAGCTGAGTGGCACTTTGACAGAATTAATGATATGTTCAAATAAATATAAAATAACGAAAGACGCTATCTAAAATGGCCAATTAGTACAATCTCTTAAACAAATTTCATGTAGTTTATATTGTATGTGTAGGACACAAAATTTGTAAAAGCTTGCAACGTCCCTAATTGAACGCCCCTACAACTTATTTTTTTTCAAGAAATTTTATTATTAACGTAGGATATTTTTCTATTATTAAAAAATACTTATGTTCTCAAACTAAAGCTATTTTCATCGCAATACAGAATTTATTCTGTATATAATTTTGTATTCAATTTTTATTTTAAACGTTATAATAAAATTAAAGTTTGTTTTAAGGTTATGAATTGGTAAGAACTTCGCGCATAAGTTAAAATTTAGATTCTCAGATGCGTATGAACGAATGTGATTGAACAAATCTTCACACGTTCACACACATACTTAAAAAAGTTGCGCAAAAGTCAAAAAACAAAATAACGTGCAAGTAGATTGATAAGCAATCATGTAATAGATGACTATTTAAAGAAAGTATATTGGTTTGGAGACAGGAGAAAGGAGAGGGAATTCTCACTCTTCCTTCGGCATCGACAGTAGCAGGAGGTAAGAGAGCTTAAGCTCTCTCACCCATAAGGTATTGGCATCAACGAGGTGACAACTTTTAAAACTTTGCAAGGTGAATATTTACGAGGTCCAGGATTACTCCTTGTATTCACTCGGTACCAGAGCATATTTCTTTTTTTAACTTTTAGCCCGTTTCAGTGCCTGTGACGGAAAATATGGGCATAGCCCTCCTATCCTCCTCGAGTATCAAGGGTTGCCAAGGCATTTGGGGCGGCTATTACACTGAGAAAAAAGTTTAGTAAAAATTATTAAATGCTTTGAAAAAATTACTATACTGTCTCGTAAAGCCACCACAGACTGTAAAACCCAAATAATTACCATACGTTATAAGAAATTTTGCTGGAATTATGGGAAAATTTACTATACTATATTGTAAAATTTACTGTAAAATATAGTAATTTTTTGGGTTTTCACAATCTGTGATGGCTTTACGAGACAGTATGGTAATTTTTACAAAACATTTAATAATTTTTACTAAATTTTTTCTCGGTATAGTGACATCATTTAGAGAGATTGTGCGGTCGGTCAGCTGTGACGCAATGTTATATTTTTTTGATATCATTGATTATTAAATTTTCTTTATTTACATCAATTCGATTTTTATTTAAATACCGGAAAACATTGCGCATTTGCTTGCTTTCAGATTATTATTATGTAATTAAATTAAGTCATAAAAATTTGTATTGAATTATAATAGTTGATTTTATTTATATTCAATAACGTCAAACATATCCAAAGGGATATTTCTGTAATTTTATTTATATATCTTTATGTGTGTTGCTTTTCTTATCTAGGTCCTTTATTTATTTAATAATATTATTATTATTCTTTATATATATATATATTAGATAAAGGAAAAAAGAACTTTTCAAGCTGGAAGAGAGTTTTATGAGAAAAATATATAAAGTGTCAATTAAAATCATAAATTATCAATATCAATTTAAATTTTCAAAAATAAAGAAATAACTGCATGAAAACGTATTTTAGATGTTTCCTAAACGCGTTAACAAGTAATATTCACAAAGTACTAGTAGTAATTAGTTACGCGATAAAAGCTGAAATAATTAAAAACACGCATAGCATTTTGTAATGTCAAAAAATGTTCTTAAAACATATCTTTATTTACAGTTAAAACTTGATATGTTTGCAGAGGATTAACAACTACAAATTGGTAATTGGGAATTCAAAATCAACAATAGTGGCTGTTCATTAAAGTATATGTTGCGGTATACTGTTTAGTTGCAACGAGCTCATTATGATGTTTGTGTTAGATCTGTATGTTTCATTTCTATACTTTAACGTTTTGGCAATAGTTAGCTGAACTGTCCATTTAAACTATCCATATAGCTTAAATCCATCCTTTAAGCGCAATCGTTACATTACTTTTAATGATGCACTTGAAACTTTGAAATCGATTTCCTGAAAGCTGTTTAAGGTACAAGTGGAGTGTTTTGGTTACTAACTATGGTTCGGTTTTATGGCATCAAATGTCCTCGTATATTGAGATCAACTGGGCAAAATTTAAGTAAAACGTATTGCACTGCAATAACAGCGAATACTTAATGCCGTTTA
Organism: Torymus texanus; assembly: GCA_036873485.1. Classification (NCBI taxonomy): domain Eukaryota; kingdom Metazoa; phylum Arthropoda; class Insecta; order Hymenoptera; family Torymidae; genus Torymus; species Torymus texanus. The sequence continues at coordinate 22,113 of JAYJLV010043366.1, forward strand.
TTCATTCATTTGAATTTACAAAAATATATGAGCATATCTCTTACGATAACACACTGCTACATATAACGCCACTATATATTTCCTTACAAGATCTAACTACAAATTTTTTAAATTTTAGTGTAATTTTTTATACAAAACTTATTTTTTTAACTCACAAGGAGAGTGCCTGACTTTCGGGAAACGGATTTTAGCGGGCATTGGAGAGTCGATTTCTGGTACCTAAAAATGAAGCCCAGTGCTCAC
>JAYJLV010043377.1:0-87770 GCA_036873485.1 Torymus texanus
ACACACACACATATATATATATATATATATATATATATATATACACACACACACACACACACACACACACACACACAGGCTGGTGCATTCGTCCGAGTCGGTATTTGCCGGTTTCTCATCTCGCTCATTGTATCAAATAACCGCCGCGCCTCGGGAATTTAATCCGCGGAGTAGTTGAAGCGCACGTACACTAGATGACAACTATAGAAGAGGATAAAAGCTCAAGTAAACAACTAGGGTAGAATGTCTGACTAAAGATTCTTCTTGGCGCCCTTCGATCGTCAGCTTGATGAATCACTTTTACGCGAGGGAGGAAGAAAGTTGGCGACGACGATACGAACAATTGCTCCACCCTCGCTATAACATTCCCTCAACCCTCCGGAGCAATTCATTTTAGCACGATCGAGAAACTGTCCACGCGAGTTATACGACGACGACGACGACGACGACGATATAATGCGGTTGATAAAGAGTTTACAGGCCTGATTAGAGGAGAGATACATGATCGTCGCGGCCGGTTGATCGTAGAAGTTTGTGTTAAGTGGAGTGTCGGTGTGGATTACACAACCTATGCGTATGTGTATATGTCTATAAGTTGTTCGTCTTACATCATTTTATTCAATGTGTATATGCGAATAGCTGATGTATTCTTCTGTATATGTGTATGTATAGAGAGAAAAAAAGAAGTATTTCACAAGAAATGAAATTGACGAAGTAGTAGTGTGTGCAAAGATAAAATTTGACGACAGAAATTATCATAGTTGGAATTGTAGCAGAGAACTATACCAGATATATAGGATTGCAATAACACTGATTATCAGTGACGCCCGATAACGCTATAGTTTTATTTTCCAATATGCACACAGCATAACCATATGTTCGCTAACTTGTTTACCAGTGTGGAAAAAAAAAACAAACGGAAGCTCGTTTAGTTTCGACCGCGTCGATTGTCATTTAACAGCTCCTGTCAGAAACCTATGATAATCGACTTATTTACCTATCGGTTGGACTCCAGTTTTGCACAACGCATATATTATATACACTAATCCACGATAACGGTATAGATAAGAAAAAGTATTAAAAAAAAAATATATATAAGACGTAGAAAAGTATATAGAGAATATATAAAGAAAAAATGTAGAAAAGTTAGACATGCTGGGATCAAGAAACTCACGTCTTCGAAGGGCTTCCGCGTGTCGAGTATGTAGCTTTTCTCGTTCATGTTCTTATTCTTGGGCTCGGCACCGTCCATAGCGATGTGCGCTGTCTTCCACCACCTCCACCGGAACAACCAAAAATGGGGTTAAAAGCCCTAAGAAATCAGGACAAAGGTTACAAGGATAAGAAAGGATATAAGAGAAAAAGGACAAAGGATAATCGTTATAGAACAGTAACAGCAGCAGTAGTAGTAGTCAAAGTCCCCGGCGAAGTGATGTATACCAGACGACGCGTTCCTGCAGCAGCAGCAGCACGCGCACACACTCTTTTCTTACACGCGAACACACACACACAGTCACACATACACACTTACACGGCGGGGGAGGGATCGTCTAACGCGCGCGCGCACGCGTATAATATACACATACACACGACTGTACGTCGTCGACGGAGTGGCGAGCACCGACTGAGCTGAGCCGGACACTCAGCACGTATGCGTATAACAGAGAGAAAGAGAGAGAGAGAGAGAGAGAGAGAGAATTGCTACCGCGCGTTGTGCTGTTCACTCGTCGCGAGGTCTATTGATTATGCCGCAGGCGCATGCGTCTCGCCCGCGCAGCTAGTTTTGATATGTGTGTGTATATATATGTATAGAGTGAGAGAGAGAGAGCAAGTGATGCGAATCGTTTGAATAAATCAATTAGCGCGGACTTTCGGGGAAACGCGCGTGTGCGGGTGTTGATTGCATTATAGTCGACTCTGAAGACTGGACGACGTGACGAGGGGCGAAGTTTTGTCTATTGGGATTATGAGAAGTTTTTGTATGCGCGTGGTATATATAATATTGAGTTATCGGGAGCTGTAGATAAGGTTTATAGATATGTTTTGGTTATCGACGAGCGCTAATTCTTGTTGTTATAGTTGCGAGTAATGATTTACGATGTAAAGAAAACGATCTTTTGTGGTGAATTTTTTTTACGGTTCATCCTTTTTTTTTAATTTGAAAGTAACTTGATCTTTTTTTATGCATAAAGAAGCTAATTTTAAATTAAAGCGATGTAAAAGAGGATGTGGTTGAAAGCAATAACTAAAAAATGACGAAATATAATTTTTTTTTAGCTTTGATGAGATTAAAAGAGTTTAAAGCTCCGAAAAGCTTTCAAATGTATATTTAATATAAAAAACATGTATATTATGAATACTCTACGTATATTATGAAAGCTTTTCCATTCATCAAACCTCTTTTAAGTTTTAATTCATCGGTTTAATTGACGTGCGACTTCAATTCATAAGCCGCAGAAGCTGCGTATAAAGTTTACGCACATATGCACATTGTACCATCAAGCATGAATTCATTCGAAAAGCGTTAGTTGCCGTGGGCGCCATCAGAGCAGCAGAAGTTGGCCTAACCTAACCCCGCCAACAACAAGTTTTATACGTCAAGTCGTGTATGGGAGGGAGCAGAAATCGGAGTCTACCACTGAGTGTACCAGACCCTTTTGTAAACATGTATTTTCGCCCTTTATGCGGGAGTAGATTAGTACTTAAATAGCAAAAGTTTCTGGTAGATATCGTGAGCAACAAACATGTCAGCGGAGAGTGACGTCCTCGACGAGGAGGCACAGCTGCCTCAGGATCTTGAGGACGATGTCGTGCAGGAAGTGTTAAAGACTGGAACCGATCTGCGGCAGTACTCGACGCAGATCGAGAAAGAATTGCAGGAAGTGGAGAACAAGTCCATCCAAGACTATATTAAGGAAAGTGAAAATATAGCTAGTTTGCATAATCAGATATCGGCATGCGACAACATCTTAGAGGTTAGTTTAATTACATTCCATATTGTTAAAAGGATTACGATATAATAGTTATGTATGGAAATGGTAATGTATTATATTTTATTTGCACAGCAAATGGAGTCAATGTTATTGGGTTTCCAGTCAGACTTAGGCAGCATAAGCGAAGAAATTCTCTCTTTACAAAGAAAATCAATCACTATGAGCCAACAGTTGACAAATCGACAAGCTATTCGAGCACCTCTTAGCCAATTCATCGAAGACATGACAGTTTCAGAATCTCTAATAGCGTAAGATATATGTAATACTCACTGTCTGACAGAAAACTAGCCAGATATATAATATTAATTTTATTTTTTTAGAGGAATCATGGACAGCCCAGTGACTGAAAAAGAGTTTGAAACTAATCTTGAGGTACTTAATCATAAAATCAATTTTGTAAAAGAGATGAGTTTCAAAGAAGCTAGATCGTGCAATGATGTGAAAGATATTTTGGAAAAACTGAAAATCAAGGCAATGGCCAAAATTAGAACTTATCTTTTGGAGCAAATATATAAATTTAGAAAGCCCATGACCAATTATCAAGTGCCTCAAAATAATATGTTAAAACATAAACTATTCTTTGAATTTATTCTTTCTAATGAAAGAAATATAGCTGAAGAAATTTGTGGAGAATACATTGATACAATGAGCAAGATTTATTATTCTTATTTTAAATCTTACTGTTCAAGGTTAAAGAAATTGCAGGTAAAGTAGCCTCATGAAATAATATATTGTATTTATTATTAATTTTTATTTTTTATAATCTAATTAAACTCAAATTTAGTTTGAAGAGAATCCTTCGAAAGACGATCTGATGGGAGTAGAAGATACTGCAAGTAGAGGCCTTTTCCACAAATCTCATTTAAAACATCGAGGCACTGTATTTTCTATTGGTGCCAGAGGTGAAGTCTTAGCTTCTCAATTAGAAGCCCCAATAATAGTTCCTCATACTGCTTCAAAAACAAAAGTAAGTTCATACACAAGCTGCATAAATGGATAAAATTATATTTACATAAATTCATTCTAAACATTATTATGTAATAATTTTTATAGTATCACCATGAAGCTCTCTTTAGAAGTGAACAGTATGCTTTGGTTGACAATGCGTGTAGAGAGTACTTGTTCCTTACTGAATTTTTTAAAGTACGTGGTGCACCTGCCCTTGAGATTTTTAATCAAGTAAGTTTTAAATAGCTATTGTGTAATAATGAAACTTGTATAATATAATTATTTATTTTAACAGGTACTGGGGAAAACTTTAAGTTTGCTGTTAAAGAATTTGCAATCATTTGTTGATGATTCATATGATGCTATAGCTTTATTCTTGTGCTTACATCTTGTTATGAGGTACCAATTGATGAGTCATAAAAGAGCTGTTCCAGCTCTTGACAAATATTGGGACAATATGACATCTACAATTTGGCCACGGTATTTTATATTTCTTTCTTAACATTAAATTATTATAAATTATAACATTATTTATAGCTTTTATTTATTTCAGATTTGAATATGTTTTTCGACTAAATATTCAGAGCATTAAAGACTGCGATCCAATGAAATTCTCCAGGGAAACTGGTCCTCATTATGTAAGTAAAAAGTACTACTTCAAGATTTATATTATAAATTAGCTTTATGTACAATCAATAAATATATATGAAAATATAGATTACGAGAAGATATGCAGAATTCAGTGCAGCTATGATTGGTGTTGGAGAAGGCTTTCCTTGTGAAGGAGCAACTCAACTTTTAGCAGAATTGAGAGAAGCAGTTCAATGTTTTCTACTCAGAATGGCTGCTGTATTTCCACAAAGAACTCAGCAACTTGTTTTTCTTATAAATAATTACGATCTTGTACTAGGTGTTCTTATGGTAGTGTGAAATTTTATCTTTAAACGATTTTATTTTGTAACATTATTTTAAATATATTTTTTTCTTTCAGGAGAGAACTAGAGATAATTCAAAAGAAGCAGAAAGTTTTAGAGAACAATTAAATGCAAGATCGGTTGAGTATGTGGAAGAGATTTTAAGTCCACATTTTGGTGGTATTATCCAATTGGTGAAAGAATCAGAAGTATTAATTGAAAAAGGACAAGTAGAGGACTTAAAGAGACAAGAAGGCAAGGCTTTAGCTTTAGTGCAATCCTTTACGAATAATTGGAAACGTGCATTAGAAGAAATTAATCGAGAAGTCGTAAGATCGTTTCCAAGTTTACTTCTTGGTACTTCCCTAGTACAGCGAGCATTGACTCAGCTTGTCCAGTATTACCACAGATTCCATAAAATTTTGCCTGCTAATGTTCGACCCCAGCTGACCAACATTCATCATATTATGGTCGAAATTAAAAAGTATAAGACGAACTATTAATTTCAATGAAATTGTTAATCTTCCAGCAGTCTGTACATAGTTTCATCAATTTTACAAGATTCTAAGAGATAACGAAAAATCGCCGTATTTTATATAAAATAATATTATTTACAAAACTTAACAAGTAAAAATCATGATTCAGTTATTTGTTAATAACCATAATATTATCAACTTTTAAATTAATGATTTCTATTGAAGCCAAAATAATATTTATAATTATGTGTATATATAGAAAGCATATTTCATTCCAATGAAGGCTTTATGATGTAGTTTTTATGCAGAATACTAAAAAGATGTAATCAATTATTGTGTCATGATTTCTTTAAAGGATGACTGAGGATTAGTATTTTCTACATGTGTAATATATATTTGGCTATTTCTATTTTTGTCAAACAGTTATTACTTATTAAGAGATATACGTTATATGGAAAATGTAAGCGCATGCAGATAATAAATTTTAAGGTAAAAAAAGAGACTTGATAAAAAATTCTGTACATTTATTTATAAAATAATACATACTCTTTCGTAAAACTAAGTAGTGTTCGTGTGTGATAAGTGCTTGCATGTGAAATGCTTTATGTGTATGATTTCGTGTATAATATAAATTAGTAAAGAAAACGAAAATTAATCCTAAGTTAAATCGAGAAATGCAGCAATCGATATTCTCGTTCCTATACGTCATAACTTTTATGGCATTCATTTTTTTTTCCAATTCGATTTCTAGTGTATTCATTTCCGATGATTTTTTCCTTAGCGTCTTCTTCGTGTTCCATTTTCTCTTTTTTTTTTCTTCGTTCAGGTACAGCCAAGAAAAATCTCGTGAATCTCACGAGATTTTCGTTGTGCTTTTTTACAATTATTTTTTTTACAAAAATAATTTTTCTTCGTAAAGCTCTATAAAAATAATACGTTTTACTCCGTTCTTCAGAGCACCGCGTCGATAGCGTGCAATACTCCATTCGTCGCTGGAACGTTGTAGGTGATGATGTGTCCCTCATTTACACGAATGCGGCCTATAACAACAAAACAGAGATGAACATTAGTTTTTGAAATAATATATACTTATTCAAACAAGAAAAAAAAAAGGATTTCAAATGTTTTAATAATACAATCTATTTTTCAGTAGAATATTAAATTCAAGGTAAAAATGCAACTATTAGCAAAATATTTCGCGAAAGCGTTATACAGTGCTATAAATTTACAAATGATCATGGAAAAATAAGCCAAAGATAAACACACGTAAACAGACAATTACGACCATGCAAAATTAGCTCACGATTTCGTTCTTTCCCCGCAAACTCACGCGAATTCCCTTCTCCCAACCTCGCGGCGAACCTTCAGAATACTTAACGGAGCATAAAAAAAAACCTGCAAAATCGGCGGCCGCCTATTGGGAAACCGAGTGAAAAAGAACCATACAATAGCACGATTTCGCCTGAAGCGTCTTCTGCACTTTTTTTTTCTTTGCTATCCCTGCTCGCCACGGCGAATCCACATAGCAAAAGAAAAGCGCGCGCGCGCGCACACGCGCAGTATATATCCTTTAGCGATAATATCGCATTGGGCAGTTCGCGCGCGCCAGAGGCTACATATTCATGAAGTGGAGCCGAGTTAAGCGAACCGGCAGGCGAGCAAGTAGGTTGATTGTTAGTTCCACTCCACGACGTTTGAGAAGACTCTTTTCCATTTCTTCGTCTCTTCTTTGGCACTTACTCACACATGTGTTCTGCCTTCTCGTTTGGAACGCAAACGTGTGAGAGATTTTTCCGAATGGGATTCCGATCCAAACGTATACAATAGAGATCGGTTGTTAGAAGAGATACGAGAAGTAAGATTATTGTGTCTGGCTGCGGCTGTCGTTCGAACGGATATTCAATTTGTATGGCTGTAATTGACGCGCGATAGGGAAATTACATACGCGTCTATAGTACGCATCGTGCTTATATAGGCGTTGAATACAGAAGCGTGAAATTAGCATTGTTATACGTAAAGTTTGGAAATGTTTGGGAGGATTTCGAGGGAGTCATCTGATATAATACAAGAGATAATAAAGGGAATTAGCAAGCGTGACTCTGGTATTATAGGGAGTGACACGCGATTCGCAAGATCAAAGGTGTAGATATATACGTCAATTTTTTCCATCGGCCAATTATGGTCGGAGAAATTTTGTTCGACTGCGCGAGCTATGCTTCTATTTTCATTGGTTTTTAACTCGGAACTTATGTGTTGATCGCTGCTTTCTAAAGTTATTATATCACTAGGTTCGTTATGATAGTTAATTATTGTAGAGACGTTATTCGCGTATAGCTGAAATTGATTCGCATAAATAAAATCGATTAAGTGGAAGAGACGTGTTAAAATCAGTTATTATAAATTCAACATTAAATTAATTCAATGTAACCTCTAACTTAGTCTGGTTAATTTAATGATATTGATGATGAAGAATATTCTGATTTATTAATTGACGTGTTTTATGATACTGCAGATTAAAATTTAAAATTTACTTTTTACGAGATATGCTGTAATTCGGATTGTCCTAAGAGAAAGCATTTAAAATTATATTGCAAAACGCATTTTCATGACTTTTTAATATAATAATAAGTTAATAAAGATATTTATTAATTTTTATTACCTATTTTACATCTATACTAAAATAGTATATTGGGTATTATATAATCTATTTATTTAAATAAAAGCGTAAGAACAATGATTATCTTCACAGTTAACTAAGAAAATAATATTTTTAATTGCGCCTCGTTTTCTAAAGGCATAAAACTAATTTTCGTCAAAAAGTAAAAAGTGCTAGTTAAACGTAGAAGAGCGTAGACGTAAAAAGAAACCTTCTACTATGTAATATACAGCTTTTTTTTCTTTATTTACACAACGCAAGCATTATAATTTAGTATTATATTTTAATTCATATACATTTAAATATAAATTGTTTTTCTAAACAACTTAATACAAGCATAATTAGGCAAATTTGGTGTACCAATCTACGAAAATTTTTTGACTAAATAGCATATAATAACCATATTTATGACCAATTTTACACTCCGCGTTTAATCTAGTTTTATAACACGTAGCGACAAAAAGCCTTGCGTAACTATATATTATATTTTCCTCGCATTTTATCATAATGAAGTACACATACTTTGTCCAGCTACCCGTAATTGTACGCGAGATCTAATGAGTGTCGGACCCTTTCGACGTAAAAATATTTCTCTAAGTTCTCAAATTATATACGTATGATTAGGCTCTGAACAATGTGCTGGACCACTTCAAACTGAACCATTTTCTGAAAGCTACAACGCGCGTACGCGCGTAAATCTCAGAGCGCATAATTTTCCTCGCAAATTAGTTCAAAGCCGTTTTTGTATGTACTTTGGTTCTTTAAATATGTTAATTATTCTTTATATTGCGTTATACCTGCGTCTCTAATAACAGAGAGACTCAGTCATGGCGAGTTCTCGATTCTATCTCGTAAAAGGCTCTTACGCTTTTTTAGACAGTGTGCACATCTATATATATATATATATATATATATATATATATATATAAGCTTTTAACATCGCGGAAGACACGCGTGTACGCAGCGATTAAAAAAAATTTACAGCCGCAAGTGCAAAATCACAATACTAAGACTTATTACAAAACGATATACATATGACATATATAACGAGCTAATCTAATAACTGGCTTGTCCGTTGGTTTAATTGCTTCGCCGCATAGTCAAAAGATCAATGCTCGCGATTTATACGGATATACACGTTATAAGTAATTATGTACCGTGAGTATGTTGAATGAAGAATAAACCGCACAGAAAAACGTCTCAATTAACTTTATTTGCCTACGTAAGATAATTCCAGGTGAAATTGTAAAAATACTTGACGCAATCTCCTCATTACATTTATTTATTTCCCTCCCATTAACCTACCTATACACACTCCAAAAAAAATCATATAGCCATCAACCTCGTGTAATACAGTACGTATATATACATATACAACATACCCAAACTCTTAAACAACGTAATACGCGTTGAATAAATACGAACCACGACCGCCAAGGATGCGCACGCGCATGCGATTTGTTATTTAATCCACGCTACTATTACTACTTATGCATTTCGAAAGGACGCTGCTAGCTTTTCAATGTCCAAAACACACACAGAGAACGCGTTCGACCTCAGCAAAAGTGGAGGATGAATTGCGAAATATAAGGATCGCTCGAGCTTGAGGATCACTTTCTCGTGGGTAGATTGTATATATATACACATTCGCATGCTTTTACGGAATATTCGCGTATATATATATACGATATTTCGCAATCAGCGCGTATACATATATATAGGTATATACCTACAGTAGTTAATAAATGTAAGTGACCGAGTGCGCGCACAGGGCAACGGACGATCGCACACGCGCGCGCGAGTGTATATAATATATACTCGACATTCACCGACCTATTTCTCCGCCCCCTTAGTGGGCAAGTATGTATATATATGTATTAGGTTCTGTACGTATATATGTATACGTACGTACGTACGTATATGTACGAGTAAGTATAAGGCTGCGTGTTGCAAAGGATCGCTTCGAGATATCGTGAAAATAGAGACGATAGAGCGCGGAAAAAGAGTTACGTCGCGCTCTGGTCTATCTATCCATTGCGCGCTCTAATCACGTCGAAACGCGAGAAAGAGAGAAAGACAGCTGTAATGGAGTGTAGGGGAAATCACTTTTATTGCTATGCGATTGTACTCTTACGGAGAATATGGAAAACCATGGGAAAGAGATATACTCAAGCGTGCAGGCACAGTGTCAATGTTGCGGCTCTGCACAGCTGTCTATCTATGTATATATATATATACGTGTGTAATAGGTATCGATTGTAATGCAAGACACGACGTCAGACAAGCCATTTAGCCGTTTTCTTTACCTCCTCTGATCACTCTCCGTCAATTCGATCGATTTATTTTGCGAAATAGCCACATGCGATATTTAGGATATATATTGTCTTTATATATAACGAACGTTATGTTATAAATTGAAAAGTGTCCTCTGGAGCTAAAGTTCCCACTATTATTTTCCCGTTGCGCTCATATATTTCATAAACACGTCGTTGTTGTTATCGTCGAGAAAGAATCCCATTGTAACCAGGAAAACCGTAGGCTATATATTTTATATATACCTAGACTAGATATAAACATATAATATAATGAACTCACCGCCAGTCTTTTGTATCTGCACAGGCGCTTGCGCCCTGAGCGTCTCCTTCTGGTGGTAGTACCTCATACCAGCGGTATACATGGTCGTAGGGATAACATGCCTCAGGACGATCTCCTTAGCTGCATCAGGACTATCCGATTCCTGCCAGATCGGCGTACCTCCGTTCTTCGTTGCTGCTTCAACGAATGCTGCGTCCGTTGGTGCAAATACTGTGAACGTCTTCGTACCTATACGCGTGCGTAACATACATGTACACATGGTTATGTAAGCGTATATATAAGTTTTATCTATATAAGGTCAAGAACTGCTACGTTCTTGGTGTATTGGAAATTTATGGGGTGCGCAGAATGTCGTTAAGCCGATGAGATATTGCCAAAGGGTCGTTAGGGTGGAATTACACCGCGCGTGACGTTGCGGTAAAAGTTGAAAACAAAGTTTTTTTACATGCGTGAACGTATAATAAGTGCAGTATATATCTATATGGGCCATTTCACGGCAACTGTTGCAGGTCAAAATTTTAAAATAGCTCAAAATTTTATTACTAGTTCCAAATTAGCCCCATAATACAAATATAAATATTTAGAGCAAAATATTTAGCTGCTCTGAAGTTAGAATTTTTTGAAAATTCAATAATATTTCATTTTTTATGATTTTTAAACTCCAAAACTTCAAACTTTTTGTATAGTACATTATATGGGAAAAAATTTACAAATTCCAAGAAGAATTGTTGAAATTTTTTTTTTTTATTAATATAATTTTTTTTTGTATTAATATTTTGAAATACAATATTCAAACTGTAGAAAAGGCGAATACGACATGATTGATTTTACCCAAAAAAGTAAAAGATTTCTTAAAATGTTATCTTTCGAATAACCCCATCCCGAAAATGGTTGGACATCACTGAAAAAAGTTATGTGCAATTAAAGATGTAGAAAAACTGAAAATAGTGCTTTTTGACTGTTTTTACAGCTTTAATTGCACATAACTTTTTTTTTCAGTAATCTCCAATCATTTCCGGGATAGCGCTATTTGAAAGATAACATTTTAAGAAATTTTTTAGCCTTTTTTGGGTGAAATCAATCATGTCGTATTCGCCTTTTCTACAGTTTGAATATTGTATTTCAAAATATTAATACCAACAAAAAAAAATTGTATTAATAAAAAAAAAATTTCAACAATTCATCTTGGAATTTTTAAACTTCTTCCCATATAATGTACTATACAAAAAGTTTCAAGTTTTGGAGTTCAAAAATCATAAAAAATGAAAAAATTTTCAAAATTTTTGAATTTTCAAAAAATTCTAACTTTAGAACAGCTAAATACTTTACTCTAAATTTTTGTATTTGTATTCTGGGGCTAATATGGAACTAGCAAAAAAATTTTGAGCTATTTCAAAATTTTGACCTGCAACAGTTGACGTGAAATTGCCCACATATATATATATATATATATATATATATATCCTTTATGCGCGAAACCACGAGGAGCAAAGTTAATGAATGAATTTTTTTTACGGCGTGACACGTTAAAAAGTATGGTATTAAATTGGTAAAATACGACGAAAAACTTTGCGGTTAAAATTTCTTTCGAAATATATATCCCGAACCATCATCAATTTAGTAAACTTGTTCCACGAAGCTGAGACCAAATTTTATATATAAATAGTTAAGGTCGTATATATGTATATAAGAATCGTGGTAAGAAACCAGAAACCCGCAGAGACTTTCGGCTGAATTTTATGTGTCAATCACGTAATGCGCATATACAAGTCCAGGAAATGCCCGAACGTTCGTGCACGCTTGGACCACTCAAGGGAATACGAGCTAATCTCACTAAGCGTGCGAGAGTCGGTGAAAATATAAAGAGGAAAAAATCCTCACGCCTGGCCATTTAAATGACACCGAAAATAATTCGTTTGTTCCACTTTCACTCGGCGTTATAGGTAGCAACAGTATACGACACGGCATCAACGGCGTTGCTAGCACACTATACATTATATACACCCGCAAGGCTATAATAAACTTAGCGCCATAGCTATATATATAAATATAAAAAAAAAGCCAGTCGTCGATTCGATAATGTCGCTCGGAAAAATGCGAAAATGACAGAATTGAGGCCGCGATGGAACGCGTTCTTAAGATTAGGCAATCAGGAGAGAAAGAGAGAGAGAGAGAGAGAGATCATTGTACCGCAGCGACGGCGACGTTGCGCTACTTCAAGCTGCGCATGCAGTAAACCTCGAATTATACGCGAATGCCAGTTGTTAGCCGACTCGTAATTGAACTATTACTTAGACAGCCTACGCGAGTTCGAGCGCATAGATATGTATATATATGTATATATGTATATATACTTTTTCTCAACAGTTGCATATTTTGTAAACAGTGCGTCTTGGATGGAACTATAATCGCCGGTTAAAAGTATCGCTTAATTTTAAGGGTGATAATAGTAATGATTTCGTTGTTACATCATAAAGAATCCATAACTATGGAATTGTTTTTTTTCTTCTTTTCAAGAAACTCGCGCGGCCGATATTTTAGTTTGATGAATTATATTCCGTGTCTTGAAAATATTACATTTTAATATTCAATCGATAAAATACGTTAAATTATAATGTTTCGCGTTTAATCAAGCATGAAAACATTAAAATAACATACTATAGATTATCAGTGAAAGTCGATGCAATAACGGCATTAAATTTTTACGTCTTCTTCTCTAAACTCTCCGATATAAATAAAAATAAATAACAGGTTTTACTCTCTCTCTCATGTTTTGCAACTAATTATTACGTAATATCGACAATACACGTACATTCATCATCCCAATCCCCAGCACAATTAATCAATACTTATACCTTTAAATAATAATACTACAATTGCTACTCACCAGACAGCATTTCCTCAAGTCCGGAGACATGCAGAAGCTTCAAGAAGTTAGAGAACCTGCGTTCACGATCGGCTTGGAGAGTCTGCACGAGGTCGCCAACTGGTAGGGGGAACATGACCCGGTCGATAGCATGCGCCAGACCCTGGGGTATCTCAACGTCGCGTTTGTTGGGCGCTACTCGAGCTCCGTTCACCGTCGTCACCTGATTCGTAAAGAAAGAGAAATGTCTTTTTTTTTATCGTTCTTGGATTTGGATTGTAAAACTAGCGGATATACGTTGTAGATTATGTAAATGATTTTATCAAGACTTGCTGTTCTTGTGGGTTAAACTGTAGGTTCTAGTAACGAGGCTTGTTACCGTATCCGTATAAAGGGAATTTAAAAGTTGACCTTTGGGATCTTCGATTTCGATGCTTTTTTTTGTGAAACAATGTGTTTTATGTAAGTATATATAGCTTAACCGAAGAAGATTTATTACAATTCACACGGTTTTAATTAACAAGATATTTCCAAATAACATTATATTATAATTGAGTTTCGAAAATTCGCGCCCTATCGCGCGATATTTGTCAGAACAATGTATAATTTTTAGCGTTAACGCCCGTGGGATCTAAATTTGAATATATACTAAAGTTTCAGTAGCCACAAAGAGAAAGAGGAGAATGCCATTGCAATTCACATATATATATATATGTATATATATGTAAGCCCCCTCTGCTAGTTGGCGTTAAAAATACAAGTAAACGTATATCCGAGTGAATAATGGCAGAGTCTGGTCAGACGTGTATTTATTGCATATAAGTATATATACGTATATGTATAATATACGCGCCGCGCGTACGTATGTATTTCTTAATTTCGCAAGCTTCAATCGTACTTTTCACGGCTTTCTTTTACAGCGAAAGAGTTAAACTTGAAGTATTCTAGGAAAATGGTAATAAGAAATTCGGAAGAAACTGGTTGTTTCGCACACACACACATACACACTGTTCGTTTTTGTTGTTGCACCAATTATATACTCGCCGAGTATAATACCATATATATAAAACAATGAAAAATTCCCTTTGTATTTTTACGAAGTATATTTGTTTGGCCATTTTCAGTTATAATTTGTAGTTTAGTAATTCATTTTCAATGAAATTCATATACCTATAGTATTCATTCAATGCCTCTATTTCATACTTAATAATAGTGTGCAAAACGGTTTTCTGTATATATACAAAACTTTCTATACACATTTCATTATTTATCTTCAATAAACGTTATATTTACTGTAAACGGTTAAAAGAAAGCGAGTAAATAATAAAATTCTCGAACGTATTTATATTGTATAAATTGTAAAAATTGAACGTTACCTTAATGTCGTTCCACTCGTGGTCGTGCATAGAATAAACGTTGATGCGCAGCTGCGTTCCCGCGAGACTCACGCCCGTCATCTCGTCCTGCAAGCTTTCAATTCTAAAAGCTCCCGGGACAACGTGGTGGAGAAGCAGCTGAAAACATAGTTTAATCCAATTGAGCATTTCGTTATGCGTTGTTGTCAAAGGATTATTGGACATGATTTTCAAAACATTAATAGACTTAATCTTTTTCAAGTTTTGGAGAAATTATTCATAATAATTAAGTTATTTTCAGGTTTATGTATTTACTTTACTTACGATAAAAATTTATACCATAGAAATGAAAATGAATTGTTTTAAAGAAGCATTACATTATTCAATTGATTCTTAAATTCTTTCCTTTAAATAAGTATATTATTACGTTAAAAAGAAAATTTAATTGGCTCGACTAAATATTTTCTTGTGAAATTCTGGTTAAATATTTCATTAAGTCTAACAACTGTTTTTCTCAATGTTATAATTGCTATATTACGACTTTATTCGTGTCGATTTATGAGAAATCTACTTACACCACTCAGTAGTCGTGGATTTTCACGGAACTTCTGCTCGGCTTTCTCGGGTCCACCAAGTTGCACCAGCAAAGTTCTGAAAGCCTTGTCAGTCGGTACGAATATCGTGTAGGGACCTAAGCACAACAACAACAACAAACACATACAATCAAAATTTCAACGTCTCCATCTGCACGCAATTATACGCCGCTTGGTGCGCGTATTAATTGCCATTGTTTTGCGCATTGTGAAAAGACACTTTATAAAACACTCGAGCATTTAGACAACGCTTTATTAGATATTGGTCAACAATATAAGCGCACATTGTGGGTGTATTATCATTTAGCAGCTAACGAGAGTACGCGAATGCTTATGAGAACGGACGTAATTAAGCACCTTGGAAAAACTAATAGTTTGTGTCGAGAACGCGCAATGCGAGCGATCAACGTTTCAATTTTCCCAACCGATTATACGAGCTGTGTTAATATGATTCAACTGCACGCAAGCTTAATCTCGGTAATACCTATTTTTAGTGCTATGCCTCCGAGACGAAGTGCAAGAGTAGAGAATAATAGAGTGTAATTCGATGAAGAAATTACAGAAATTACAAGCGTCGGCGTGATTTTCCAACACGATGGCTGAAATATCGTTCTGTATTTTCATCATTAATTAATTAATAATGGTATATTATCTATTTGCAGGGATCGAATATATATACACAGAGGCCGCACACGTATAGGACAATTGGCACTTTAAAAAACAATTTTTCTTTTAACGAGATCGTAAATGTCACTGAAAGCAGCTCTAACGAATCGACTACGAAGCAACGAGTATAACGAGCACGCGCGAACAAAATAACTGTTTTTCCGACAAATAAAATTCACGCGCTATATACTATACACACGCGCATAGGGTCATATAAGTTATAGAGCCTTGGTTGAACTATTATATACCGTCGGCGGCTTGCGAAAGCTTTACGCGCTCGCTCGTTCGTTCACTCACGCGGGAAAGTATAATACACATCCGCGAGACGACGCGCATATAGCAACGTGACGATTATGTATATATATGGGGGAAGCCGTTAATTCATCCTCTAAGCGACGAACAATGAAATAACGAAGGAAGGATCGCGCGGTGATAATTAGCGGATAGGTAATTAGATTGCGAATCGGTCGTTTGGCAAGAGCCGAGCCCTATGCGCGCTTAGGCATTAAGAAGCCTGACGAAACTCATATATACATATACGTATACACATATACATGTGTATACCTATACGTGTATATAGGTATATACTCTATATATATCGCTTTGCTAGTTCCCGAGATAGCGCGTGAGAACGCGGGGAGAGAGAGAGAGAGAGAGAGAGAGAGAGAGGGAACACGCTGCGGAAGCCAATCCGCGATCTGATAATCGATGCACGTTCCTTTATATACTTATACCGAGCGAGAGAATGTATGTGTAAGTGTGGGATAAGTGGCACGGAGGAAAGTGAAGCGGAAAGTATGGAGGGAAATCTTTTTTTTTTTTGTTTTGTTTTGCGATGGCTTTGTAGAATGTAAAGATAGCTGCGACGTTTTGGATTCTGGGGTTCGGAAGAATCGTGGGTGCGCGGTGATCGCGGAAATAGGCTAATCTGTTATTCAATTAGGTGGTAGTAGTAGTAGTAGTAGTAGTAGTAGATCAAATCGTAATTGGTTGTGCTGCCATTGGGTATTCATTATTCATTGTTCATTAGTCATTCTAACGCTTGAAACGTGACCGCTCATTTATAGCTCTGAATGAGATTGGAACTGAATAGACATTTTCATGGGCTCTTTTATATATACGGAAGAAAGACGTTCTAAGAATATTATACTTTTACTGCCCATAAACTACTTCCTAATCATTTTCTTGTACAAATTATGCAATCTAAAAAGTTTTATCAACAATTGTAAACTAATAGATAAAAAATTAAAAATGCTTGTGTTATTAAATCGCGTTTATCATATAGAGATTATTTTTAAACGTTGCAAAAGTGCATCAGTCATTCTAAATAATGGATTTAAGGACGGTCTCCTGTGAAAATTAGTCCCGTTTGCAATCTTACACATTATATGATTTTATTTCTTTCATTATATAGTATAACATACTAGTTTTTGTAAAGCTATAGAAAAAATTGGTTTTAGAATTCATAAAAATAGTGTCAACCGTGGGGTAAGCACAGATTTAAACGGCGAATGTTTCTATATTTAACCCTACAATCTATGTTCTACTATGCAGCAATAAATAAAGCATGACTAAATTAGTATGTATGCAAAATTTAAGAAAAAAAGTTGGAAATTTTCTGGAGAACGTCCTATAAGTATAGTACAAAACAGTCTCTTACCAGTTTCATTGAGCACCGTATCCAATCCCGACTGTCTCAGGTACTTAGCCATGGCGAAAAGTCCTTCTCTCCTAAGCAGATTCGACAGACTCTCGCGATTATTCGTGTAGCTTTGGCTGGGCGTAGTATACGTAGATACTCTAGGCGGTGGTGGTGGTGTTACAGGTCTAGTAGGTCTAGTACTAAAGTCAACGTAGGTACTCGAGTGGCTGAAGCTTGCAGGCGTTGTCGATGAGACGATTTCGTTGCTGTCAATTCCGGCAATACTTGACGGGTACTTGACTGTCACTCGACTAACTGAAGGCTTGGAAGTTGTACTGATAGCGTTAAGCACATGACCAGAGATGGAAGAAGCAGAGGTCACGTACTTATCGGTGGAGGAGACAGAGTTGGGCGAAACGGAAACTTGGGGGCTACGAGTCGTGGGAGGAATAGTGGGACGGAAGGTCGTTGGTAAAGTGTTAACGGCGACCTCGGATGAGTCGGCGGATTGTGTACGCACTGTGCTAGGAGTGGCGGTTGACGATGGGTAAGCTTTGCTGCTAGGAGGAAGCTTGAGCTCGCCCTTCTTGATGCGTTCAACGATCGAGTCAACATCCGAGTTGTCCTTGTCAACGTTTCCCTTCACACCTTGGACCTGAGGTTGAATTTAGAAAATTTATACTTCTGCAGAATACTCATTAATCGTAGGAAAATTTGATTGATAGGATTAAGTCAGCAGTATTGTAGTTCATACTGATTCCTCTACACTTTTTTAAATCCCGTATTTTAATTTAAATTACGGGTTAAACACAATCAATTTAATAATTTTTTAACACAATATCAATTACACTAATCTCTCTGTAAAATAATCATCAAGAATATTACTGATGATTATATGTAATTAATGTTATGTCATGCGTCATAACATAAATTATATAAAGTACTATGATTAGTTATTAACTATTATTAAAGCTTCATATTTCTAATTATAATAAAAATATGCGAATTATTACTGAAACTATATGATTAATCGATAACTAACCTTGTAGCTTCCATCAGGTTGTTCCTCAAGAACGACAAACGTGACCTTCTTGGCCGGTTGATTGGGCAGCGGGTTCTTCAATTCCTCAAGTTTCTCTCCATTTTGCCTCAGAAGTTCAAAATCAGCTCCAGGCGGCACAACTCCCTTCGTAATCTCGTCAAAGATGGCCTTGGGCGGCTTGATCGTCGTTGTGGGTCCAATATTTGAGGGCAGACCGTTGGGTGCATGAATGACTTGCAGCTTCTTGCCGTTAGGCAGGACAATATCACGGGTGGTGACGTTGCGTTCTTTATCATCAACACCAGATTGGGCGAGTGCAATTTTCAGTTGTTTTAGGAGTAAGTCCTTATCCGAAGAGATGGACGAGGATGAAGATTTTCCCTTGGTAGTGGTGGGCTTCTCGGTCTGGTAGATGACCTTGATCTGGGGCTTGGGTTTACCAGCCTGGACGGCTTGATTCTGCTGAGCCTGAATCAGAGCAAGAATGTCTTTGGGAATGGCCTGTTCATTCAGAGAATCCTGAACGCGCTCTTGACGAGCCTTTTGTCCGGAAGTAGCGGGTTTCGCAGTCGTGGTGAACTTCTTCTGATGCGTAGCGATGGCTCGCAGGAAGATGTCATTTTCCGATGGAGTTATCCTCCTCGCGGTGGGGGATGAAAGCAAAACGGGTGACGGAGTAGTGCTGGGACTGAACGATGAGCTTGTATTCTCAGAGCTTTCTGGAGCTGCAGTTGTCGTAGTCGGTAAGATAGTGGTCCTCAATTGTTCCTGCTGGTACCTCAACAATTCCTGTTGACGCCTCAGTTCTTGTTGCTCCAGAATCAGCTGCTCTCTTTGTCTTTGCAGAAGCTCCAACTGGCGTTGCTTCTCATAGTACTCTTGCAGTTGCTGGCTCTGTGGGTCATTGTAAATTGGCTGCGTCAAATCTCCCTGGATATTCTGCAGTGGCACTTGGGGTAGTGGTTGGTAGTTGCTATTAGGCTGGAAGCTATTGTAATGGAACTGTTCCTTCAGATTGGCAGCTTGTTGCTGGAACGTTGGGTTAGCGGTTTGCAAAAACGTTTGTCCCAGCTGCGTATTAATCTGCTGCTGTTGTTGCTGGATGCGATGCTGAAGACTCTGCAGTTGTTGTTGGATCTGTTGGTTCTGTTTCTTACGGTCTACCTTGTAACGCGCGATCGAAGAGAACGGCGTGCTATTTGACTCCGAGAAGCTGCCAGTATTTGGTGTCTGGGTAGATAACGGAGCTTCAGGTACGAAGCCGAACTGCTGGTGCTGCTGCACATCGCTTAGGATCTGCGTCTGCTGAGAAGCGGAGAGACGGGGGCGGAGGTCAACTGGCGAACGGGTTTGGAACTGAAATGACAAATGTTCTCGATTAGACGTTTGATTCTATCTACTACTGAAAATAAACATTATTAATAACCAACATCAAAGATTCTAAATTTAAAGGATGAAGGATAAACCTGTATACGCTTTGCAGCATCGTATTTCCAATAATTAATTATAGCTTTCTTGTATATCGCCATTGGTAACCCAACACGTCTATATAACTACCTTTCGCGCTCGATGTAGCGTATTTCATCGTGAAAATTCGCGCACATCTCGCACACTCACACGTGTATACACCAGCACCTTTACGTTTATGGGCAAATTATTTACCGTCAAATTTCCACGGTATTTCGCAATGCATGCACGCGCGAGAGAGAGAAAGCGCAGAGAGTCCGCTCGTGTTGCTACTGCGCTGCTCTCGTTGGGCAAGCGTCTAATCCGAGTCGTGCAGCGATTCGATGCACCTTGTTGCGCTGCGGCCAGTCGTGGGATGCTCTCGCGAAAGAGATAAACGTCCGTACCGTGGAGAGTTGGCTCTTTTCGCGAGCGTGCGTAATCAGGAAGTGTTGCGAGTGTACGGCTCGTTTACTCCGTGCTAGTCGATTCGCCGATTCCACGCGTGACTACGTCCTAGCTATGCTCTTTATCACGGATGGCTTTTCATCTCGTGGTTTTCTCGACCTGACTAACTGCCCGTGGTGCTCGTTAAAATTCATTCGTATGTAATTGTCGAGAGAGAGAGAGAGAGGCGAGTTGTGATTTTCGTGGTTTCAAAATATGCGATATGGAATTTTGTATTGCAATGTCTTTTTTTTTATTGCGGAGAGTGGTGTACATCGCAATTGCTGAGCGTGAAAAACGAAAAATTGGTCGCGTGAATGTACGAAACGCACACGCCATACAAAATAATAGAGAGATGTATCATATGTATACACGAAGCGCACGCTTACAAGCTAACGAGGCCGAGATGCGCCAGAAAAAGATATCCTGCGCTCACTCGCGCTTACTCCACGCACTGTTTTTTTTTTTCATATTACGCGCCGCCGCGAGAATATGTATATGACGAAATTACTCATCCTATATATATATATATATATATATACACACACACACACACACATACATACACGCAGGTACACATACCAGTGGCGAATCAGGTCTCTTCATGTTCGCGCTATAGAAAGTTTTGCCTCTCATCAGAGAAATGCACGGTAAGGCGAGCGCTATAACAATAGCAGTGGCGTGAATTCGCGCTATATATACACTTATATATATACATATACACTCTTGTGTTGAAAGAGCGACGCGCAGGAAGCCGCCCGGCGTAATAACGTCGATTCAATTTAGAACGTCTTTTCTCGCCCTCGCGTCACCGTGTACGCACCGCTACGAGAGAGGCTATTATTCTGTAGTAAGCGCTTTGCAAGGAGCTGATGTACACGCGCGTGTATAAAGAGCAACGCTTCAGAGGTTCGCACAATGGCGCGCAGGTTGATGTATACTTTTAGTTTCGGTGAAGAGTTCATGCTCTGGTTTAGAGGTTTCTGGTAGATGAAAGATTATTGTCATATTTATATCGCTTGGTAAATTGGTTTTAGGCTTTTTTATTAGTATTATAAAGTTTGATATAACATTTATAGACAAAAAATGACGACTTTTTTATTGCTATTATATATACTTCTAGGTAGTCAATCGATTAAAACGATTCCAATTATTTTATAAAAACCTGTCTCTTTGTCGGAATGGTATATATAATTAAACTACATGATATATAGAAAGCAAGAAAAGAATGTTTCAAATTTTTCAACTGCCTGAAATAGTTTAATTAGAAGCGTTATAAGCTGTAAGTAGAATAAACCCGATGCGGTAAGACATGTTACTTAAGTTACTGCATATGTCCTTAGTTAGTTACTTAACCATATATAATCACCTTTTTCCTAGTTTTCTTAGAATAAACTATTAAATAATAACAAAAAAACTGCGTTACTCTATTAACAACACCTACAAGTCGGTCAAACCATCCACCCGATACTTGTCACTTCTACAACTGACGGAAGCTAAGACACCCGAGATGTTAACAAGCCGGCAGCACAGCTCATCGGTCACTCGCTTACCTGTCAAGCTCACTTTTGACGAATTGCGAAGGTACATGACAATGCCGGAAGCTGCGACCACGTCAAAAGACAATCGATTTCTGAGACCTACTCTATCCTCCGCTTACATACTTCTCTGAATCGTTCTATAGAGATCGACACGCAACTCGGTCAGTTACGTCTCTTACTTTTTTCTTCTTTCTTTTTTTTTCAGTACACGATACATCGTCGCTTTCACGAAAAACGCGCGTCCCTGCGGAGATCGCGGTTTCCCTGCGGATAGTGAGCGTGACTCGATCGTTTTCGAAGCTGCCGATTATATATGGGTATCGATCGTTCACCCATCAGTTAGCGATGGATCGTTATAGGGAAGAAGATGAAAAAAAAACAACAACAAAAAATCAAAAGGGGATCGTGCTACATTTCAAGAGCTAATTGATGGTAATTACGTAAAGGATTATTAACGTCTCACAGTCGCTAGGTATTTTTAACCACGAAACGCTTCGTCGCTTCTTCTGATACCCGAATTATGTATATAACGTCGTTACAGTCGCCACTGTTGAAGCTTTTTCTATACATATTGCCACCAAGAGCTCGCGCGTCCATTTTATTATGCAAAAGAAATAGAAAGTTTTCTATTTTCGTGGATTCCCGCGCGAGCAGGCGGCTGAGAAAGTGATCGGTATGGAAGCCACGAGTTTTCCGCTGTGCGTACAACGATTTATTAAAGAATTATGCAGAGATGCAACGCCTCTACGATTGGTCTATAGAATCATTAAGATGTATACGATGCGGAAGAAAGTGACACCGTGGCACCAAAAAAAAATACCGGGCTTTTTTGTTACTTCCGATCGTTCAAACGTAAAGAAAACGTACATAATATAGTAAATTTGACATAGAATATATCGACGTTGATCCTGCGCATAGATATACATATATATGTATAGAAGCAAAGTTCAGAAGAGGACTTTGTGTGCGTGTATGTGTATAAATACACTTAAATCTGCAGCTGCACACGTGAGTTCGTCGACCGGTACACTCGGAGAGGAGAAATCCCTCGACGGCCGTTGCGCATTAACGCTCGACTTTCGACGTACACGACAAATAGTTGTGCGCTGGTATATACAGTCAGCGATTTACCGCTAACGCGCGCATGCGCATTGCACATCTCTCTACTACATATATCGAAGAGGCATCGAACTCGCATCGTAGCGGCCAGTTTTCTGCATTTTTATCGTCAGACCTCTTCTCTCGTTGCTTTTTCTGCGTTACGACATATGCGCGCCTCTTACTTTCATTGAATCCAGACTTAGAACTGATATTCCTCCTTATTCGACGTCAATCGTTGCAACCGCGTACGCGCGTACCTTTTGCTATATTTATATATATACGTGTTTATATTCTGAGTGAAAGGAGGCGCTCAAGCGCACGCGTACGGCTGCTAATTAATGACATTTTTACAAACAGGAAGCTCGTGCCGATTCTACGGATTCGTATATATAGATGTCTTCGCAGGTGTGTAGGTGTATATATATAAACGTGCGCTTAATGCGATCCATCAATTAATCATTGATGTATCATCCAGGATTTTTGATACTCATTAAGTTATCGGCTGGCGTTAGTATTCGCACTTGTATAGATCTTCGTTTATAATTCACTTTAGTATATATGCTAAACACGCAGGTGTACAGCTATATAATACTATCACCGATTAGACTTTAAAATTTCGAGCTTGCGAGTATCTAGGACGAATTTATATACACGGCGAATTTAAAAAGAAAAAAAAACAAACTATTTCTAAGAGAATCTTCTCCTACAAGCGAGAAAGTTGCACGATATATTAAAATGACTTGGATTTTCCGTTCCGCTTCATCGTACATCACTGAATTATATATATCGTAACCTGCGAGTGTTTAAATATCATTTATACTAAACATATCATGTATACGCGCGAAAGATATGAAATCTTTTTCTATAGTGAAAGTGTATATAATCCTAACCGAACAAGCACAAACGTAGTAAGAAAGAACCATTTACCAAGAACTCTAACAAACAATTAATGCATCAAATGTTCTATGATGTTCTTCACTTCGAACGTAATTTTGTTTTATTTGAATTCCAGAAACTAATATATATCTCCTCTTAGCTAATTGCGACATGGCGCATAAATTAGGAAAGGATGTGTCTAGTACGGTTAATAGGCTCCGTACGGGTATTATATTCTCGCGCTGTTTTACAGCAGTAAAAAACCACATCGCGAGCAACGTTTAATGCCCTCCTTTTTCCTATATACAAAACCATTCGCATGCACTGCTGAGCTGTTCGCAAAAAAAAAGGATGAAATGGATCTGTGAGAGGATAGTCAGTAGTGAGTTACGACGGTTTCTTTCGCCATGCTCGAAAGCAACGGATAACAACAATTCAGCTGCCGATTCCCTCGTCGATATCATTTTTATCATCGGTGCAGTATAGATAGATAGACACTGCATCCGCTATAGTTCATTTACATCGGTGTGTGTGTGTGTGTGTGTGTGTGTGTGTATTGTCGTTGTTCGATAATTTACACACTCCTTGTGTAGCGTTCAGTCGTTTTAATAATCCCAGTTAATCGGCATTTTATTATTATTATTTCATTATGTACATATATACCTATATATACAGCATACTAAAGGACTTTCGCGTTTCTCTCCGTGGGCGCTTTTTCACTCTCGCGTCGTCACAGCGCGCTCTAATCGCTTCCGGCGCTCACCACAGGCGCAGATACTTTACTAGAGAGTGGAATAACCCCATAGTGTCTTAGCGACATTGTTTTTGCAAAAGTACAGAGTTGGCAATATTATATAGGTAGGTTAGCGTCGACACGTAGCCACAGGTTCACGGGCGAAATTAAGATGCCTTTCGTGTTGCTGCAATAATGCTACAGTGTGCACATATATATATACGTATACACCTTTGTAACAAAAAGAAAGTGTTGGCCGCATCTCGATGCTACAAGGTAGGTACATTTTCCATGTACCCTGTATGACTGTGTATATGTGTGTATATATACATGTATGCTGACCACGTGGGTCTTATTAAGTTTATCGCGGTTTCCCCTTGAGGCAATAGGCCGCTTAATGAGATCCATAATTTAACGATGTTTTATTTTTATTTTTTTTTTCTTACGAATGGGATACACAGTTTTCAGGAATGCTTCGCTATTATTTACGACTATATGGTATGTCGTGGCTGGGCTTGCGCTTACCTAATGATAAACAAAAACGCGCGCTCTGACTTTCTTTTTTAAAATGTATAACGCGCGCGTCTTTTGGTGCTCTTTAGACATAAGTTCGTATGTACATATATATATATATATAATGATGAATATACTTTGGACTTAATTATGGATGTATATATTTTAAAACTTTCACTTGTAGGGCAATCAGAACCAATTATGCAATGCGATGTATGCATGTAATATATTGATAGGCATGGGAATCATCCAGAATATATAAATTAGATATATAGAAGGACATTTTAATCAAGCACATGCTCTCTCTCTTTATACATCGATCACAGTCAACTGGTATATAAAACCTGCCAATGGAGAACAAACGAGATTCCAGTTTACCAGATGGGTTTTTATGTTTCAATTATACTCGCTGCATTGGAAGACTATATTTTGCAGTTCATTTCTTTATGACTACGCGGCCTACTGACTCAAATTATCGTGAAAGCTTCAAATTCATCAAACGCATTTCCAATTTAAAACATTCCCTCGAATTGGACAATATAACTCAAGTAACGGTCTTTTCACTTTTAACAAATGCGTTCCTATTTCTCTGAAGAAATAAGCATTAATGAAGCCTTAATATCCAAAATAGCTGTACACATATATATAAATATAATAAAACTAAAAAAACCTTTTATCTTGGCTCTTACATCACACTAGTTAAACACCATTAGTATTTTTCCCACGCTCTTTTTTTTCTACTTCAGGAAAAACTCCAAAATCACATCCGACATAATTTTTCGACGAAAAATCTCTCACACAATCTCTAAAACTTTCTTTTTTTTTCCCCTCGAATATATCCAGTAAATAGCGCGTATATATCTATCTATCTATCTATACACGCGGAAAGTCACTCTTACGAGTGCATCCGATGACGCGTCTCTCTCTCTCTCTCTCTCTCGCAATTGGAAAATCCACTCAGAGCATAAGCGTCGCGTATCTTATGGTAGAATTGATTATTCCGTCGTAAATCGTTGTTGATACGTCCTTCCTTTGCACGGCGCGCGTATCTCGACCTTCACGAGTACCGTATAATACCGTTGAGAGAAACTCACAGCGGTTTACGACGGGGTCATCAAGAAGAGAAGCAGTCACTTTCCGTTTTAACCGGTCGAATATATATATATAGCTATGCGTGTACTATGCGTATAGGTATATATAAACATAAACTCGCTTGGATAGTATGAAAAACGGAAGGAATATCGGAAACACCGCTTATATACTACGTTGATTAATGCCATTTTCATATCGTAATAAATGCCATCGCACGGATAGTATACGCGCTGCGTTTATTTGGGAATTTCACCTGCTTGCACGCGAATAAGCGAGAGAGAGAACATTTGCATGAAAGTCGCGGTTTACAACGCGCGAACGTGAGCGAGTCTAATTTTGCGGGTGTAATGCTCTCGCGCGATCTTTCGGTTTGCGTCTATATAGATATACACATATATATATATAAATGTGCCTAGGTTGAACGAAACTCACGATAATGAAGTTTGCGTTTCGCGGGGCCCAGGAAATTTTCTTTATATGACCGACGAAAATAGTAATTTTAGCAGCGGATTTTCTTTTCGACAACCATTAAATTCATCTAATTTGTCTCCGAAAATTTAGTAAATTATAAGTTCCGTTTAATAATGCCTATACGCAGAGTTCCGTAAAATATGGATTATCGTTCGATTATAACCAACCCGTGGGTATAATTTATTCAAAGACATCAATATAACCAGTGTGTAATTATTATTTATATATCCTCGCGTAAAGCGCATACACACGCGTATATACGTGGCTCTAATAAACCCGTAAGTTTTTTTCACCTTCTCGTAAACGAGTCTCCAATTTTCCATATACATTATCGATATATTTTTTCTTCTTCTCTCCGCTCCTAGTTTTCTGCGACTAATGTCAACTAAGTACACAGCTTTTGCGTAGCGGAGAGAAAAGTGAAAAGATGTCGTAACTTCTAACGACGATCCATGGATTGCACGACGACACAGGTACTTATATATATATATATATATATATATATATACACATTGGGAGAGTCGTTGAACTTGAGCCGCGCGTTCTTGCATCGCGATCGTCCAACCGCACGTTTGTTTTTGAATGAATAACGTTGCATAATGCTAGCGCGCTTATATATACAAAAAAAACATTCTACCGTTCATGGTTCTTTTTTTTTCTTCTATAGCTCACAAAAACGCAGTTTAATCATCGTTTCAAATGATACAAAAGAGAAATTTAAAGCTCTTTCAGACGCTAATCTATCCTATATATACGTACATGGGTAACGAAAAAAAAAAAAATTAATTTCACTTCCTGACAAAACAACAAAAAACAAAAAGTATAATTAATCGGCGATTACCGGTGGCACGCCTCGAGCCATCACTACCGTTTCTTTTTATAAATAGCCACCACTGATGAACATGTCGAGCGTAATGAGAGAAAGAGAACCAAGCGATTGTAAGTATATATACGTAACACTCGAACCTAAAACCGCAGCTTACAATCCTAATCGTAGACAGAATTGAATCGCACACAGATGTCACCATCGTCAGACACCGCGTCGTCGTTTCGTCACTGAGCAAAGTTTCTGTTGCTGCTCCTCTTTTTTTTTTGTTCTACCTTCCACACTTTCCTATATAGGTAATCTCACTTTCATCTAAATTGCGCGCCAACAGACCTCTTTATTTCGGCATTACGCGCGGGTACGCCGATCTTTAAAAAAAAAACATCAGCTATATACAAGAGCCTTTTAGCAACGTGGGATATAACCAGTCGCATGACTTTCGGTTCCTTACGAATTTCAAACCTTCTAATGCCTATATATATATATATATATATATATACACCGCTTATTGTATTCAATTCGGAAAGAGATTTATATTTCATCCTGCAGCGGGAAGAGTTCAACTCGCATAGTGCGAGTGTATGTATGTTA
Source organism: Torymus texanus (assembly GCA_036873485.1). Lineage (NCBI taxonomy): Eukaryota > Metazoa > Arthropoda > Insecta > Hymenoptera > Torymidae > Torymus > Torymus texanus. Next base: position 28,384 of record JAYJLV010043377.1, read on the forward strand.
TATAGATATATAGACAATTCGTTGGTCGTTATACTTTTTTACACGCACATTGTAGTTGATTTTACAGCCGCGGTAGTAAAAGTTTTACGCGCGGCACGATCATGTACCTATATATATATACTAATATATATATATATTTTTTTTCGTCCAAATCTCCCTCTATTATTGCCATTCATTTCGCGCGAAACTGCGTATATATTTGTATTCCACTTCTTACTTTCGATTGCGATCTGTCCAATAGTACTATATACCCGCGGGGAGAGTACATAATAGACCCGTGTTTAATAATAGCATACGCAGTGTATATATATATCAGTACGGAAGAAAAATAAAATCTGGCTTTATGCTTCTGAAAAGAAAAAAAAACAAACATAAAAGGCTTTCATTATATATATACACGCGCTCTCAACTCTACGCGTCTATAAAACAAATAAACACGGAGTTATTGATCGAAGCGAAATCGATTGCTATCGTATATATATATATACTCGTATAGCTTTCGGATACACTGTTGTATGTATATATATACATACGCACTATACAAGCCGAAATTACAATCGACCATATACCATAAGACAATCAGCTTCTTCTTAATTATAAAAGTGAAAATTGGAATCCGTATAGGCCACTCATCGGGCAATTAAAGCACTATGCTTGCCTTAGTGTACATAATATATACATTGAGGTACCTGCGTATATACCAATATATACACGTGTATATGTGTTTTGGATGATGACGACGGTATAGCAAGTAGGGGCCGGTCGGTTCGCTCGTGCTATGCTCTTCTATACGTATAATCAACTTTCTTTTCCGCGCGCCGACCTACAGACGCATACTATATAGCGTATATGTCTATATATACATACACACGTATATATAGAGGAAGAGAAGCTTCTTATACGCTTACACACATACATATACTCCTTTTCACTTTTACTCGTCGAGAAACACTATATACCAGCTCTTCTCTTGGTTCCGAAAAGAAAAAAAAAACACACACAACTGCAGCTAAAATGGGAGGGGCGTACTGGTATATAGTGGACACGTATATAGGAGAGGTCAATCGCTATCCGATTCCCGTGTCAGATACGAGACAGCTGAATTAGAGGGCATATACTACTACTGCTGCTGTTACTGCTGCTGCTGCTGCTGCTGCTGCGGGCTCCTTTGAACCCGTGCACGTTCGCTTATAGCTTGGAGAAAGTGGATATACGGTGCATGGAACATCCTTCACCTTCACCCGAGACTGCTGTGCTATCTGCGTCCCGCATTTTCGCCTTGATCTCTCTCTCTCTCTCTCTCTCTCTCTTTCTTTCTTTCTCTATAGCTACGCTGTTGCTCTCTACATTCGTATATGCACGTTAACTATATGATACTGAAGCCGTCCCGTCGCGAGATCTCGTTGTTTTTCTCGACGAGTATACGTATAACGATCTGCTGTGGAAAATCGTGTTACGACATGAAACTTTTCATTCTTTTCGGAGCTTATGTATAGAAGTGCACCTCCCTTATTGTTTGGATTGATATAAATGATCGCGGGAAGAAAAAAAAAAAGTTGGAGTCCTGCGTCAATCTGAATTTATATATATGAAGCGGCTTGTACATATTATTCGTTTTGACGTGATGAATAACTGTGTCATATTTCGAATGATGAATGGTCACGAAGCTCTACTTTGACTGATTTTCTTTTGTTGGACAGGTGTCATTGGAAATAATTTTTAGTATTGGATCTGAGATATAGTAGATAAGGATAGTGTTCTATACATTTTAGAAAAATATAAACATTTATCCTAGCACGTTTGCGTGTTTGAATGTCGTACTTAACTTTTACACCACTTTCAGCAAAACGCTGATGCTTATCCTTTTACTCTCGAGTTAAAAATGTCTTCTTTAGAAACTTTGAAAAATGTAGAGCGCAAATAGTCCGTTGTTTTTTGCCCTGGCGCTGTATATTACTGCACAATGAGATCACGACTCTCGCGGCAAGAGATTTTAGATCTGAAGCTAAAGCCGCGGTGGTAGCTGAAATAATGCTGTAAACTTGCGGCGAAAATTTTTTGCTCTCGGTCACGTTTTAATTAAATATGTTTCAAAGCTTGTGCTTCTGCGTTGTCTGTATATTATATATATATAGTTGAAGTATAAACGGGTCACGTCGCTCAATTTCTCGATTTTTTTTTAGTATATCGGAATAATAATAAACGTGCGACTTTCGAAGTTCATCGATCGAGTGGAGTCCTTGGACTTAACAGTGGATTAAAAAAATCCTGTAAAGTTGACATTTTTTGGATGAAAGTAGTTCAGACGTGTGCGCAATTTTAAATCACAGTATAGTAAACGGGTGACGCGTGTCAGTGAGAAGTCATTATTCTCGCAAACTTTGGCCATAGTTGTTGTTGCATTCGAGTTGCCCAAACGGATGGAGATAAATTATAAGTAACGGGTAACGAAATTTATGAATGTATCCTGTGTATATTGTATAGAATTTCCGTGAAATTACAGGCTTGAATGCGTGGATATTACTTGTAGATAGATATTGTCGTGAATCAAGAACAAATTATTACTTTAAATCCACTGACAGTTATATATAATTAGGTAATAGACTTGTTCTTACTATTTTCATCAACTGAAATCATTAATCAAATTTGTCATCACATACGGTAATAAAGAACACATATTACATGTTCTATCTATAGAAATAACGATGAAGTTCCCGTAATAACGATGACGACTATAACGATTTGCGGCAAGAAAATTGTGCCTCGCAGGATAGCGCATTACTCCTTTCAGGTCTTCCATTACTTCGGTCTAAACTGCATATCCTAGAGTGTGGGAGAATAAATTTCTCTAGGCATCACAATAATATTCAACTGATTTTACGATATTTTCACCTATTGAAATTTCACGATATCATCGAAAATTTTTATCTTATAACATCGCGGATCGTTATTTATACGCTTTATATTCTATTTTTTTTTCTTACATATTTAAAAGAATTATAGATTGACCAAGTCCGATGAAAAAAAGTCATTTTAATAAAAATTTGTTACTATGCGCGCTTTACACGTACTTTCTAAAATCATCATAAAAAAAATCAGCAATGTAGAATCAATAAACGCGTTTCATCATTATATATATAGCAATGAATATTCAAGAAATTGCGTTAATAATCCGGCGGCACTTCATCGTATATATAAAAAAAATAAATATCAGGTCAACGGCCAGGCTATATACAAACCGATGCGATAAGTATAATTTTAGACATCATCAATTAGTTTCTGTAATAACCTGAGAATGTGGGTATACATATATATGTTTTACCAGTTCTCCGCGTTCTGGTTCTACCACACGACTGCACCATATTGCAAAAGAAAAACCTGAAATCGAGAAACGCCGAGGATCATTGCCAAGTTTGCGCCTGCGCTCTCATATCTCCCACAGGCATACACGCACGTACATATATTATATATACTATGTATATATACATACTATAAGAAAATGCACTATTACGCTTTCGATGCAGTCATTCGGCGAATCGGTAACGCGTCATTTTTATTCACGCTCGAGATACCGCGTATAGTGCACTGTGAGTGAACGTTACATATATAGACACATATATGTATATATATATGTATATGTATACACGCATGTATGCGCATATTACGATCGCATCGTCAATTCCTTCTTCTTTTTTTTTCATCATGCGCGTAATACTTTTACCGCATTCCTTGCGGGCAATATACATGCGTAGGTATAGCTGTTCGCGCAAAAGTTTTGATTTACTTTCCAGAAGTGCGCGAATGAGAAGGAAATATAATGCGATTGCCAAGCGCGTTGATTAATATTTATGGCTGGAAAATTGCTATATTTTAAGCTTTTCTAAAAGGCCTTACCATATTATGGTTCCATCAATGCTGTCATAAGTTGTGAAAGTATATGTACGACCGCGCTTGGAAATTTTTCTGAGTTTCGCGCTAGCGATGTTTGCGCGAAATTTGTGTATACGGTCATTAAGCCAAACTGAGCTGACGCAGGAACATAAGTTCGAAGAATTTATCTCTTGACGTTCCAAAAAAAAAATTAAAAAAATAACTAATTATATTCACGTTCCAAACGTATTCAACTTATTCGACCCTCAACATATATCAGTTTTTCCACAATAGATCGCATATATATAGCTATTCTCAAAAACTTCCACTCAACACTTTCGCTTTTGCACTTAGCGACCTTGTATAATACAAAAAGCACCGATATAAGTATATATACTTTTTCGCACAATCGATTCGCAAAACGATCAGAATATGTGTGACGTGCGTACATGTGTGTGTGTGTGTGTGTGTGTGTGTGTGTGTGTGTGTGTGTGTATATATATATATACACACACAGACACACACACACACACAAATTGTTCCGAAAATATTTATGTTGTTCTATATACCATCGTGTAGAGGGTGAAATTCTTCCTTTATCATTTTTTGATATAATAGGTAGTTTTTTAATCCCTAATGTATCAAAATCATTCATTTTTAACAGAAATGTATATCTATATTTATAAGGAAATATCTATAGATATACATTTTCGATTAAAAATTAACGATTTTTATACATTAGGGATTAAAAAACTACTTATTATATCAAAAAATGGTAAAAGAACTTTCGGTATAGAATTTTCTCCTTTATCAAAATATATGTAGTAAAACATACATTTTCGGAACAAGTTGTATTGTGTGAATATATATATACACTTGTATATAAAAATATTCGCGCCTTTTAAAAAACACGTTGCTGTAAGCGAGACAATCGCCTATAGTCCTCATGACCCCGATATACACACACATGCAGTAGCGCTACAGCATCGACGTGGAGTACGCGAAATTTCCCGTGTGAATCTCTCGTAGTTTCTGCTACAGCCTCTCTCAGTGAAGTAATTTTCAGGTAGAAGTATATACAGAGGTAAGCTTTTTAATGAGCCAATCTAATCTCGACTGCTTGTGGGCGGGTTTTAATTTAGCAGAATTTTGGAGAGTCGTATTGTGAAAATTGAATTAGGGGATAAGCTTTGGGTTTTGTGTAATGAAGAAATAAGGTTGTTTTCTTCGTGGGAATTGAAAATGATTTACCAAGAGAAAACGTCTCATGTAACAAAGTCGATCTATATTGAAGAAAATAGTTTATTTTATTTCTCCATTTTTATAATAATATCTATATGTATGTACTTAATTCTGCGATAGAAAGTTGATAAGTAGTGTAAATATATATATAAAACTATTACACTTTGATATTATAAAGGATTTGAAGATGATTGGCCGTGTTAAGTGTAAAAATTAAAAATCTAAAATGCTCTTGTATATCGTGCAGAAAATAAGATAAATACTCCATAAAATAAAGCATTAAAAAACTTTTATACACTTGAAGAGCTCACGCGATTTCTATACTAAATCGAAGTAAAACTATACGTGCGATTCATTGAAAACAGTGTAGATATAAGCGTATTTTATTCTGTAAAATAAATGTATACACGCAAAGCTAGTTTATTTCTGAGAAAATTCGACTACCGATATTATATGGGGTATAACATGAAAGTATATATACGAGTCTATATTATATAGAGGTCACTTTCATATACCTATACAATGTATGCTATTCCACGTATAAATTGCATCCATCCTCTCTCTCTCTCTCTCTATGTATAAAATAAACGTCAATAAAAATACCTCATCAGCTCTCTGCGACTTGGTATTTTCCCACGAATTATATAACTAATCATCACAAAAAAGGGATACAACGCTGCTGTTTACAACAAAAACAACAACAGTAGAAGCAGCTCGTGATATATATATTATATATCCACCACTTTTTACACTTAACGAAAGTCTATATATATAGACATCGAGGTATAAGGGATTTCCCGCCAACGGTTTCCGCGTTCGTCGTTCCCAGTGCAGCAGCGTAGAAAAAAGCCAACGAACGATCCGCGCCTGCAATATATACACACACACACACAAAGCAACAACAACGACGACGACATCGCGCGCGAAAGAAGAGAAAGAGAAAGAGAGACGGCTTCGCATAGATATACACATATATACCGTGTACGTATATATAGTATACGCTACCGGAAGTCACTCAGCTCTCGATATTTCCGTTCGCAACCGCACATACGCGGGATTCTTTCTCTCTCTCTTTCGCTCTGTACTTAACTCAGTATATATGTACATATACGTGTGCGCGTGAGTATATACACATACGGAGGAAACCAGCGTGCGACCATTACACGGGCAAGTGAAAGGCCTCGTAAATCGCGCGCGCCTTCGATGATTTAATCTACGCGTCAGCGATGCGATGCACCAAAGAAGATACGATCGTTACTATAGTTCCGATCTTATTGTATAGTCGTTGTTATTGTTGTTATTGTGCAGGTTTTTTTTTCCAACAGGTGACACGTTACCGATTTATCGAACTTAACGATTGTGAAGGTCGGACGGAATGATTGAGCGAAGCTACGTCGCTTTCTTCGTACGACTTTCGGTTTTTAATATATATTAGATTGATTGGGAGGCTGTGTCATATAGCAAGGCAAAAGGGTTGCGATAAGTATGTTATATCTGATGCAGTGAGACATGGAGTCGTGAGAAATCGTACCGCGCGTATATTCGTTTTCTTTCAACGTTATATTCCTTCTATAGTTTACTATCGCGGGTTCTATGGTATAGGCGCCCGACAATGTAATCCTTCAATTATTATATATACTTAATTAAAATATTGAAACCTATATATACCTGTTCTTGTGGACGGGTTTGCCAGCTTTATCGAGCAATGAAACATTACATCTCGCAGGATAGTATAATAAAAATCAATCATCCAATGCATAGCAATCGAGCTTTCACTTTTATGTATACCCCGTCGAAAATTCTCCTCTATCCTTAATATTTAATCCTGTAACTTATATATTTATCTTTCTGGATTAAATATTTAACGATTCCTTGATACACCCACTATACGCGGTATATAATACCTTCCTGGTATGAAGAAACGCGTGAATTACCTCCGCTTTGCTCACGATGGTACACTGTATACAACCACAGCTGTATAATATGTGTGTATATATATATATATATATATATATATATATATACATATACGCTCTAGGAAGAAGATTTAATCAGTCTAGGAATTCGGCGCTCGCACTTTGCTATACAACACACAAGGAAGCATGTCGCGTGTTCGCAAAGTTCGCGCCTCTCTCGCGCCCGCGCGCGCACCGACGCTATTATCCCTGCCATTAATTATTTTCGTATACTCGCTCGGCGCGCAGTTGCTACAGTTGCATCAGCGTCGCGAACGCCGGAGGTTGCGCCACGCGTAGATTTTTCGCGTAACACGCAGAATGAGAGCGTTGTATATAGTATATAGTTATACCTATATAAATAAGTGGTATATATAGCAGTATATCGTTAATAACGCGTCGAAGCTGTTTTAATTGAACCGAATGCAGCCTCCACTCCGATATGAAATAATTTCGCAAGATATAGGGAGTTGTGAAGTATATACGTCGCATGCCGTAGTATGATTAAGATGGTTTCTAATTATATATATGGGTAACTTCATGTCAACTGTTGAGCTCAAAATTTTAAAATGGCTCAAAATAGATTTTCCTAGTTCTAAAGTAGCTCCAAAATACAACCCTAGAGTTTTAGAGAAAAATATTAAATTTTTCAAAAGTAAGAATCAATTGAGAATTTCAAAACTTCGATTTTTTTCCAAAGACGTCAATTTTCTTGATTTTTTAACTCAAAAACGTGAAACTTTTTGTATTACACATTAAATGGGAAAAGTTTGCAAATTGTAAGTAGAATGGCTCAGAATTTTTCCAGATCGATGCTAGTTGTTTTACTAAATTGTATGTGATAAACCACCATATAACATATGCTTAGGGCGAATGCAATCAAATGAATTTTCTTCATCAAAAGTTAAAAAATTACTAAAAATGTTACCTTTAAAACAAAACCTGGTTGAAGATGGAAATTGATCATTGAAAGAACTTACAAGCAATTAAAACTGTGAAAAGAGTGAAAACCCCCTGTTTTTGGTTGAAAAAAGACGTGACTATCATCAGACACAACTTTAGTAATTATACCTTTAATGTTAATTTTTGTTTTTGAATTTCTTCTATAATATATATACCACAGCTGTAAAATATAATTATAAAAAATATTTACTGCTTCAATATAATCAAACTTCTACATGTAGCACCCGTAACATTTTGTAAATAATTCTTTTTTAAACATTAAGTAAAGTATAAATTTAACTAGTAAAAAGTATTTTTATTGTATAAGAAAAAGTATCAAATGAAATTACGGTTTTTATTCAAGGTATTCAGTCTAATAACACAGTAAGTTAAAGATTTTTTAAGGTACGTATTACCTTTATAAAATGATCTTGACTTGTCACTGGGATTAAAATCTCATTCAACAGGTTCAGTATGACAAGAGTTGAATATGATTTATGGAATTTTCCATACCTTACTAGATTAATAATAGACTAAAATAATAACTAAAATTAACTAAAATTTTATTCTTTGTAAACTAAATGTATTTTTTCTTATACATTAGTCGTAATGAACCTGTTAATATTGTATAAAGTTATAGTTTTATAAAAATCTGATACATGGTGTAAATGAATATTAAAATTAGTAGTTATTGCTAGTGTTAAGTAACTTCAATTTAAGCAAAGACAATTTATCTAATTTTTAGTGTAAAAATATTGAGCAAAGCGAAGGGGACACAAGAATAGGTTAATTCTTCATTAGTATATTACATCATGATCTTATAATTATTCTACTTATTCATAATTTTTATACAATAAAAATACTTTTTGGTAGTTATAAATTTATACTTTACTTTGTGTTGAAAAAAGAATTATATGCTTAGCAGAGAATAAATTTGTCGACAGATCAGGTCTTGCAATATGTTACGGGTGCTACACGTAGAAGTTTGATTTTATAGAAGCAATAAATATTTTTTATAATTATATTTTACAGCTGTGGTATTTGTGTCTGGTTTTTTCACTCATTTCACAGTTTTAATTACTTGTACGTTCTTTCAATGATCAATGATCGATGATCAATTTCCATCTTCAACCAGGTTTTGTTTTAAACTTAATATTTTTTACTAATCTTTTAACCTTTGTTGAAGAACAACACATGGTGGTTTATCACATATATATTAGTAAAATAACTAGCATCGATCTGGAAAAATTCTGAGCCATTCTACTTACAATTTGCAAACTTTTCCCAATTTAATGTGTAATACAAAAAGTTTCACGTTTTTGAGTTAATAAATCATAAAAATCGACGTTTTTTGAAAAAAATCAATGTTTTCAGATTTTCAATTGATTCTTACATTTGATTAATTTAATATTTTGCTCTAAAACTCTAGGGTTGTATTTTGGGGCTAATTTAGAACTATGGGAAAATCCATTTTGAGTAATTTTAAAATTTTGAGCTGAACAGTTGACATGAAGTTACCTACGAGAGTGAAAATTTAACGAGGTCCTCTCTGGCGCTGTGTATGTACTAGTATATATATAAAGTTTTCCCTACGTGACAATGGAAGAGGTTTTTCAATGTCAATTTGATTGCGACGCGAATATTAAACGCGCGCACAATTAAAGTCATATTTTTCGCGTTAATAACCGCGGCTATATGCGATTTTATATTTGTCCGTATATACATATATACATATACAGAAAATGAAGAGCTACGCGGGATTTAACGTGCGGTGTGTTTTACGTTTGGAAACTCGTAATTGTAATTTAAAATAAAACAGCTTTTAGAAACGCGAAACCGCCCATTGTGGTGTCACTGTATATTATATTGCGCGTCCGCGCAATGCCCGCACGACATTATACTTGTCGCGCAACTAGCCTACAACTACTTTGCTCATTTTTTCTCTCTCTCTCTCTCTCTACTTTTCATAGCACACCGCGCGTACAAATTTTACCCCATTAAAGCGAACCACGTTATTATATATATACATTGTAACATAAATACACAAAGTATCCGCAAAAGCTTATCATTAAACACTTTTCTCTTCGCAACCCTCGTGAATTGCGCAATAACATCACCGAGAAAGCATCGATCGTTTAATTAGAATAAGATGCCATACTATCTATATATATATATATATACTCCTTGAAAACAATTAAACCAATTATCTGGATTAGAACAGCGTTGTTTACGTAAATCCCAAACTCATAACGGGCAATTACAATGGCGCGAGTCTTATACCGCCATCACACACATTATATACACTTCCGGCGCGCACGAGCGATACACAAACGTAGAAACGAACAAACGTATACCGCGCTTGATGCACAAAAAAGGAGCCGCACGCGCACGTCGGATGAGAAAGCAGCGTAACTCCGAATAAATCCAAAGAAAATCAGACGCCCTCACTATACACTACCGCGTGTATATATATACTTATACTCACACATTATACTCCTGCTTACGTAAATTGATGTGCAAATTAAACAGCATATAGTATGGTTCTGGTATATCAGCCGCAATCATCTACTATACACGCGCGTATATATAATTCGTCGTCGTCGGTGTCGATCGAGTGTAGCATATGTATAAATATACATATAATATATAGTATAGACTATTATAGACTACCGGGCAGCGCGAGCGCGAACAGCGGTCTATTACAATACGCAATTGTCGGGGTGCACACGCGCGCGTATAGGCCTGGGAACGGCCGAGATTTTCACAGAACCTTGACGCGTGTGCTGCAGTCTCTTTATATGTATATATTATACCTATATATACGTACACACACATACGTATTTTATATAGATATATAGATGGACGCTGCTATACGACATCGTCGTGACGTGGAAAAGGAGGCAGGGCAGCGGCCCCGATGACGTGGGTGTCCGCGTGTATATATATTATCTTACACTTAAGCTGCAACTCTACGTGCCTGACCCTCTCAGCTTTGCTCCTCCGTATCTATATACATGTATATACATATACATATACACACGTGACCTCTCTAGACTCTTATAATTGCTAGATTTCACTTGTGAGCGCGCGCGCGTCCGAGTATAAGAGCACGTCCGCGCATATATGTGTGTGTGTATGTATACGAAGGCTTTTCATTTAACGATTCCTCCAGCTCACTAATACGTTTTAGATTGCCATCAGCCCTTTTTTTTGCGAGATCTGTGCTCTCATGCTAATTCGAGCGAGAAACTCTCTCAAGCCTGCAGGAACGTGTATATTTGCTCAGAGAGAGAGAGAGAGGATGCTTGCGCAATTTTTCTTAATGCGGAATGCTCGCGAACGATTTACGCGTTCGATTCGCCGTTACGCGAGAGATGTATATATATATATATATAAGAGAGAGAGCGAACGGTCGGTCGGTCATCGGGTACGATGAAGTGCTGCGAAAAATTGGATTTCGCCTTTTGCGTGGGACAGAGAGAGAGAGAGAGAGAGAGAGAGAGAGAGAGAGAGAGAGAGAGAGAGAAAGAGAGAAAGAGAGAGAGAGCGTAGTAGGTTGCACCGCGGTTTATAATAATCGCGTAGAGGGTTTCCTCATCACAATAACAGATTAAATTTGCAAGGATGAATTTGTGGCCGAATATATATATATATATATACACACACACACACACACACACACACATACATACATAAAAAAATTAATCAAAATCTATGTATATAAGTTCATGTGGGTTGACATAAATTATTTTATTGCGCAATGATGTATAGCAGCATCTTTCACTTCTATATATATAGCGTACAGTGGACTGAACTATAACGGGAGAAAGGTCCATCTTCGGATTTCTAAAAACTACTTTTTTTTCTGGCATGGTACTCAGAGTTAAGTAGTGTGTATATATCTATATGCACGTAACAGTTTACGAAATCTTTATTTATATTATCCATCGCTTGCGTACGCGATTTATATCCAGCATGTATAATACTTTACCGCGTGTGTACTATTTTAAATATCCAGAAATTAAAGTTCTTATAAAATGAGAAACCTTTAATCGCTCGATATAATAACGCCTGTATATACTATATATATACTTTCTACGTTTCGTAACATTTTTCTCATTGCTTCGTCATCTATTTCAACCCGACTACCAAATAATATCGTCGTTTACGATTATTATTCGTAATACAAAATAGGAAAATTTCATAGGATGACATAAGTACAAAGATAAATGTCTAAGAAAACCATCCACGGAGGCTTTAAATTTGCGAGTATTTATAATTCACACCGCACGTGCACGCGCGCGGAATAACGTATTTTGTTAATTTATCACGCGTACCTGCGTTCTTTCAATCAAAACGCACTATACACGGTATAATATATCATTGTGCAACACAACGCAGAATTGAGGTTTACACTCTTATACAACGTGATATTTTTAACTTCCCGTTTATAAATAAACACCGGCAACAATACCATATATCCCCTCCTATATATTATATCCAAGAAAAAGTATAATTACAACGAGAAAAGTGCTCTCCGCAACTGCTCTACATATTAAATAATGAGATAATATTTGGAAAAAAGGCAATTTCAGAATCATACTACGCTACGCAATGTCTTAATACACGTGTAAAATTCTCTATCCAATTACTTTAAACTGCACCAGGCATACTTTTTAACTTTCGCGAAAAGGAATCTCTCGATGATAAACGTCTATAAGAGCCAATGATCTGAGCTCAAGCTATATATATATATTCCGGGAAAACAAAAGCGGAAGCACATCACACATATATATGCACTCGTGCACCGTATATATATATATACACTATACACATACATATACGCAAGTGAAATTTTCTCGGCGATTAACGCCCGCGATATAATACCCATACATGCATACGCGAGCATTCGGACGTGGCGGTTGCATCGTTACGTCACGTTCTCCCCCTCAGCATGTAAAAGAATCATGGCCTCACGATCGAGCTCGCGCTTGTGCTTTAATTTACATGGCGCGCACGGTACTGAATATTAAAAGGCTCCCAACCGATATCAATTCGCCTGACTCCTTGTATGGATTATTGCTGTACATGAGGTCCCTGTATACATATAGTATATACATGATCTCGAGCACATGGAAGCTCGTGTATTATATAGACACTTCCTCAGGCATTTGTTCAATTATATACACGCTTAAATGTATACCTACCAGCGTGAGACTCGAAGTGGATTTCTGTATTCGCGCGGTCTTTTTGTTTTCTTTTCGTTGTTCGTTTCACACCTGGTCGCGCTTTTACCATGAGAAATGTCTCGCCTATATATTGGAATCGTTGCGTGCTACGTGTACGCACATTAGTTATATGTCCATGCAAGTTTAATATCTTTATATATGTGTATACGCATAAATATAGGAATTTTCGTTAATAATAGAATTGAAGATTATTATTATTATTATTATAATAAGATTGTATATAGAGTTGGAAATGTGCAGGTGCTGTACAATGAAAATCAGATGACGATAAGTGCCACGCGTGCTGTATAATACTTGAAGGGGTATAAATAAAGAGCTTTTTATACTACGCAATTATTAATATACTAATTTGTAAAGAAGTGATTACACTAACGTGAGACGTACAAAAATCTATGCAATTATCATCGTACAAGGAAGTCATTAATATAGTGCCTATAAGAATAAGATTTTTAACGTGAAAGTTTTGCTTGGACACGCGCGAAAACGCTTCGTGTACGATGCTGATTTTAGCCGAAGTTTATGGGCTATATAACGATTTAAAGGACAATTTATACCTATACTATATAGGAAAATAAGATAGTAGCTTAAAGTTTATGACCGCTAACATGCGAGCTTTGTATGGCCGTCATCGACATTAGCATAATACTTGAGCATCACTACATACGAGGGGCCTTTCCGTACAAAACTTTTTTCTTTTTCTTTCTTCTCTTTTCGTAACCAAAGTACGATTTTATCGTATGGCCATACGTTGCAACGGCGATAAATTTGCATATAACAGCCTTTGCGCGCGCATTGAAGAGAAAATTCGTAGCCGGTTCGTCTTCTCTTTGGTATGATATGTCTGTATATATAGAGAGAGAGATAGACGCGTTCGCGCGTCATCATCATGTTCATCGAAATTAATGTTCTATAAAGATGCCTTATTCGTATTTTTCATCAATTTTCCCATCTGTCTTTCTTTTTGATTGAATGCTAATTGCAACTTTTACTTGTCTACTATACGATCGTTTATAAGTTTACGCAGGCATGCGTGTATGTGAAATGTTGTTAAACTCATGGGAAGTATGCTAATTCGATAAGATAGTGTAGATAAATTTTCTATAATAATTAATAATATTATAAGCGGTTAAGTAGATATTGTAAGTCAATGTTTACCATGGAACAACGAAACAATGGGAAAAACTCGTTATATACTACGTATATGTCTATATAGCAGGTGTTGATACGACTTGCATGTATATAACAGCGCGGCGTTAAACGATAAATGTCGTCTACCAGCGTGCGAGAATTTCTCCGATAACTCATATACACACTGTTCATTATAAAATCGTGTAATAGGCTTTTAATTTTTTACCGACGCTGCCGTTACCATGCGGTGAGGAAGAAAAAACACATACAAATAACTCTTTCCCTCGAAAATTGATACGCTTTGAATGGAAAATCGCTGCGCTTTCTTATTTTTTTTTTGTTCATTCGTCGTTGTACGTTTGCCTGCGGCAATGACCGCTAATGATAGGGGGACTTCATGGTTGCGTGGCACGAGTCATCGCGGCGTTAAAACAAACGCGCGTGCGCGAGGTTTTAAACCGTCTCGTGTGATAGTTTTCACTGTGTTTTCAAGTTCACTTTATGCTCGTTGTCACTATCGTTTTTTACAGTGTGACACTATAAGCAGTATAGTTTCTAAGTTTCTATTACTACGTTAAGGGGTTGATAGGTATATCTCATAGCATAGTTTCTCTATGTTATCTTGAATTTGATATTCACACTTGTTTTATAATTAATAGAAACCGTGAATTCTCATTAAATTAAAAAGAAATAATTTTAACATTTGTTTTATATTTTCAATTTTTCTTCTGTACAAAACCAAAAAAGTATATATTCAACAACCAATAATAAAACCTTCGATAAAAACATATATGAATACCAAATTGAAAAGACTAAACCAAAGAGTATACGAAAAATATAAAACTATAGTATGTACTTACTTGTTGCAGGTGCGGGATCTCGGATGACAGGATCGATGGTCCAGCTTCAGCCGTAACAAAATCACCAAACTGCAACAGTAACAGCGTCGCTAGATAGCACACGGGTAGCCTTCGCCACATGGTGGCGAATTTTCCACTCTGACAGCTTTTTTTTCTTCTTTCTTTCCAATGAAAACCCCACCAACCGCAACTATAACCCTAAACTTCAATATCTAATCAATCTTCCTCTTATCTAGTCGCTGTTTATTTACTATGTTTATACTTCAAAAAAAATCACGACCGCGATATGTAAAAGTTGAAGCAGTAAAAGACGAAGAAGAAGAAGAATAAAAAAGAAACCAGTATGTAGATGCTGCGTGGCGCTTTAAGGCGCGCGTGTTCTGTATTATGTTTTTGCCGAGTTTCGGCGATGAGAAGGAGAGCGAGACTGCAAGAGATCGGAAAACGTCCGAGAGTTTTACTTCTCCTGCCGGCTAAGGAAGAGCCTGTCTCTTGGTGAGCGAGCGCAAAGCGAGCGAGCAAACCGTACAGGTGGGAGAGAGTAGCAGCAGCAAGCAGCAACAGCATGAGAGGTGAACGGCGACTATGGCGCCACGCCGCCGAATATCATGTGGTCGTATTGTGAGTATGTATAAAGTATATGCTATATCCCAAAAAATTAACGAATCAATGGGTATGTATGTGTATGTGTATGGGTATGGATCAGGTGTATATACAATGAAACCTTATAGGTGAATGCGTGCGAATTGGTTGAAGGGGTTATAAGAATGTTTTCACTTTTTTTTTTTTAATTTCTGAAGAAGGAGAGGGATTGTGGGACTTGTTAAAAGTGGAAGATACCGGTGAAACAGCGGATGATGGATTGGTGTATTCTTTTGATTTTATAGTTGTGTAATGGGTTGCTGGCGAGATAAAAATTATGCTTTTTTGGTAATTATATTTGTATTGAATGGCCTTTTGTCTTTATTATATGTATAATATGGAAGATTTTTAATGAGACGTGTTTTAGATTAATTAATCCAAAGAAATTAATACACGAATAGTTATTCAAAACAACACCAAATTCGTACAGTTTCTCTTGTAGTTTTGCACTACCGTTGTAAATCTCTCCTTCGTTTGGTAGAATAAAATGAAATAATTAAAATATTATAAGAAGTTTCATTAGTGTAAATGACAAAAAGCTGTCGACCAAGGAGAAACAGTAAATTAATTGTACTACAAGGAACTACTATCGTTTACTTTCTTTTGAATAATGGACCATTTTGTCGTGTCAATGAATGCAAAATATTATTAATTTTCTAAAGCATTTCCTCCTTTCTTTTGTATTTCACGTTATCTCCAGGAAGTATTATCAGCTTTACTTAAAAGGCATTGTAACTTTATATAGATAAAACATTGCAATTAAGTTAACCTTCTGTTAAATGTCAATTAGAGACACTATAAAATCTGGCTACAATTGCATCCGCAAACAAAATTGTTTAAAATATTTATATACGAAGACCAATGACCCTGTCAGTGTGCTAACATCATCAAAGGTTTCAATTCTTAATTCATTGTGATGATCCCTTATGCAACGAACATTGAATAGAAAATTTTTAAATATATGAATGTTATTAAAAACTTTTTTTCTAATTAAAGAGGTAAAAGAAAACTGAGATTAGAATAGAGGAAAATCAACTTGTATTATTATTACATAAAACGTAATCGCACATGCGCATAGACAAATTTATAATGACATGAACGTAAAATAAGTGCGGTGATGATGTTTCTTTTTTTTTTTCTTCACAATTAGACACGTAAAGATTAAATTTCCTAGGTAAAAAGTGGAAGCTCCATTGATATACGCATCGGTGTATGGCGCTTGGTATATTCATTAACTTTAAATAAGATTATGCTTTTAAAAACAATGTAATGGGTTTTAATTAAGGTCAGAATAATTTGCTCTCTAGCATCTCAATTATGATCTACCAAACTTAATGTAAGCACTAATAATCGTAAACTTTTACAATCCGATGTAATTTTTATTATTTTAAAAAAAACCCTAGTCGCGATGTTGTATTTTTTTTTTGTTTACATAACAGCTGTAAACGACACTAACTTTCACGCTGCAGTGTCTATATCGTAGCAAACGGTATTGTTGACATTTTCATTTTGCCAGGCTATTTAATATCTGAGTCGTATACTACACAGGCCCGTGCGAATCAATTCACCATTGCTTAACTCCCTTGAGCACGCTACAAATTGTGTGCAGCTGAAACGCTTGATCGAACGCTGCGCGCCGTGGACTTTCCGGAATGAATACTGCGCAGGGAAATTCGTAATATTATGATGAAACACGAAGGCGCACTCTTCCGTCTAGCGACAGTTTCAGAGTTTCGTCGGTTTGTTGGTTTATGGCTGTTTTTTTCTTTTCTTTCGTTGAAAATTAGCGGCCGATTACGTTTATGATGTTCGAGAAGTTGTTTTTTTCAGTGCATTGGGTTATTGAGGTGACGTGCGGTACTTATAATTGTGAAAAGTGAAATTTTTAGTTTTATAAAGTGTATTGTTTTTTTTTATTTATACGTATATTATAAAGTAAAGTTTATATTAAGTAATATTGTAAGTGAATTAGATAGGTTGTAAATTGAAATATTACCATGAAATTGTACATAAATTCAAAATTTTTCAGATATAACTCTTTAATGGTTTTATCATCCATTATTGTGGTATGTTGTAAATATGTTCGGAAAACTATTAAAGAAGACAGAATAAGCAAATCTTTTCAACACTTAAAAATCCATTCAAAAATATTTTACAAAAATTATATATTATCAAATCACATATTGATTTAGTTATACTCAAATCAAGTTTTGCTGAAATACAAATTTTTTCATAAAATAATGTAAATACAACGGAAAGTCTTCACTCTTTTAATTAACTTTCGTATAGAGATAAAGATGCAAAACTACCAGAGTCATCAATGATGTACAAATGTGAATTCATCTCTGCAGGTTACTCCATGAATTCATTACTTATACTAATGTTGTAACCTCGCGTTAACTAAATTAAATAAAAATTTTCACTTTTATCTAGAATTTTATATAACCCATATATGTTAATATCAACTCCGATATTTCCTTTTAATTACATGAAAAATCGACTGTTTGATTCTCTAATGCCAGTTATTTTTTTTCAATCACTCAAGCCGGGGCTCCATTCTAATCTACTTGTAATGATATTTCAAAAGAATTTCTTATTATCCTTCGAACACGTTGGTACCATTAGAATACAAGTAAGAGCGAAAGTAAGTCTCACCTGATAAATGGACTTTTTCTGTCGGAATCTTCTTTTCATAGATCGCGATGCATCTCTTGAAATTCTTTCAATCGAAAGTAAGAGTTATAAAAAAAGAAGGTGTCGAAATAGTAGACTTACACGTGCCCCACGATTGACCAGAGAAGAGGTCAAGTGGGTGTTGGATCCCAACGATGCGACTTTCGTTCTCACACGAGGCTATTCGGCCCCTCAGGCCGTTTGAAAACGAAAACGGAGGCAAAAATGAAATTTCTACCTTTCCCCAATGTATCAGTTATCTATAGTGAGAGAAGATGAGTAGTACGGATGTTTCTTGCTCGGCTATCCCCCTTTCTTTCTCTTTTGACGTTCTGAATCAGCCAATTACCATATCTCGGATGTCCACGCTGAGCGAGTCTGCCACAGTTTTTTCTCGACCTTTCCACTCGGATGTGTTTGTGTGTATATATATGTACTTGTTTTGCACGCCCACACGTTTAACTGGTGCATTCCTCGAATACTTCCGTCCATGGTAGCTGAAGCAACTCGTCAAAATATTAATTTTAATGAATGGAAAGTAATTGCCATGTAAGGTATTATGACTGCGGGAGTTAAGAATATCTTGGTAAACGGATCCGACAATAATTATATGGCGTTCTGTTTCCTTAATGTAGTACCTTTTGTGCGTATATAGTCGAGTATGAATTATTATCTGATTTCTACAGCAAACATTTTAAAAATGTGCTTAAAATATATATAATTGACAAAATATTCATATTTATACCAATTTGTTTCACGAGAAATGGTAAATTATCTGAATAACCTAAATAGTTATTAGTATAAAAACAAATTTTTCAAAGTATGGTATATGAAATTCTAGTCGCACATTTTGTCTTTCCTTTTACACTTTATTTTCCTTTGCTCTTTCTCGTTGACGTGCAAAGTGATCGACCTAGACTTCAACTATATCAACGTCACCAAGGGGTATGTCATTGAGATGACAGCAACTTCTCAGCTTAGTTATTCGAACACCTCTTTCACTTCGTATGACAATCAAATGAATTTATCTTTTTGTTTTGCTATTTATTGTATTAAATATATTTAGGACAGATATTTCAATATCAATTCATTTGTTTTTTTTTATTTTTTGTATTCAAAAAGATTTCATAGTATTATGTTTCTATATACATTTATTATTACAAAATCGAATATTACAAAACGAACATCGAAAGTATATTTATATTTTCATTCAGTATCATGTTGAAAATGCAAATTAAATGAATTTATGCTAATATAAACATATTTTTGTTGTCAGAGCGCGAATTTCAGTACGATTATATTATAATGTTTTAGCACGATTCTGTCTCTTATTCCCATCGCGTTTTACAGACGAATGAGCATATACATATTTTTTTTTTATGTAACCACGCGTGCTAATATGTAAATACTGGAATTATAGGCTATACGATGTGCGAAACATCTCCGAGAAAGCTAGGCGCTAATGCAGTTGGCAGCATTTCTTTATTTATGATCTTTCCACGTGGTAACATCAGTGGTTGTCAGTCACGGAATGTTATATATTATTGAGTGCAGCTGTAATTCCAGCATAGTCATGACAGTACAACGCGCATTAAATTTGACAGATCCAAGCAACATTATCGTATTGCGCAATTTTTTTCCATTTAATTAAAACATCCATCGTTTTCGTTTATAATTTCTATATATTATATTCCTCGAATTTTACGTAACATTAAAATATTACCTTCAACCCTTCTCTCCATTCTTCACAAAAACCGTACCAATAACAAACTTCTCTATATCGATTCATTAATTTATACGATCTTTATTGATACAACGTTTACAACTAACAAAACATAGTGTCATCCGCGTTCGTACAAACAGCTTCCCATTACTATCGGTGTAAAAGCAAACGTATACAACCGTATACGCGTTTAACTTACTCGATTCGCGTGAGCATTAATTTTTCATGGGAAGACGATTGGAAGACGTCGCACACGCATATGTTCATGGGATACATTGCGAAACTTAATGACACTGCACTGCCATTTGTATATATACGGAAAGACATAAGCTTAGGAGAAAGAAAAACACTTTTCCTCTTCAAACATTCGCAGAATGTGCTTGTATCTGCACTGTCATTATACATATATAGACGCATCAGTACAGTACTACGAGAGTTTCTTCCGGTGGGCCCACAGCTCATAGCTTACGTCGCTTACATCGGGATAATTGCAATTAGCCGAGAACGGGCGCGAGTAGGAATTACGTAAAAAAGAAGAAAAAAAGTGTGTATGTGTAGGTGCGCGCGCATGCCCGCGATATCATCGAAGGAGAAAGAAGAGGAAAGAACGTCTGCTGCAGGCTCATGGGAATTTCGTAGGATGGGGATTATATATGCGGAGTAAGGATTCTATGAAGGAATTGTGTTATGCGCATACCCGCGTGCGCATGTGGAAGTATATATATATATACGTCGAAAAAAGTTTGTGATGTGCTGTGTGTGTGTAAATACGTACTTGTCGAGGTTCGGTTGTTCGGCATTATGATTGTTATAGAAGAAAAGAAATTATTCGTCAATTCAATGTACTATCAGCTAATAGAGATGACTTTGAACATGCGTCTAAATGAAACATTTCTTTGTGTAACAGGATTGTGTAAGCCTTATAGCTATATTAGATAAGAACTATTTGAATTTAGACAATTGCTTGTACTATATTACATTTATATAAAAATTTTTTATTCATAAACGTTTGTCTTTCGTATAATTTATTATTTACTTATGTACTCTACCAAGTTTATCTGGAATATAGGTATATACGTGAAAAGAAAAGTTTCATTTTACTATATTTAAGCTATTTAGAATAGATTTAAATTCACATTAATTTCCTGACAGTTATTGAACTCTAGTCAATATAAACAATGTCCTTTCTCTCCGTGTAGAAATCTATTTCTAAACATAGCGCTTTTATCGTTGCAATTTGATATGATATTTATCACCTCTAAATAGATAAAACGAGGTTTTCGCATACCTCAATAATGCTCATATAACAAACTCCATAGCGATTTTTCCCATCGTTTCAAAATCTCCACATATATATATACACACACACATAGCATCGGAAGAAGACATGCAAAAGAATCTTAGAGTTTATCTGTACCCCATCGACTATAGATCCCCTATGATGCTGTTACAATATATACTTCACCTCTCCTCATGTGTACAGACGCCGCAATTAGGCTGTCGTATTATCCGCTACTCGATGTGGCAGCACGTGAAAAGGGCCCGTTTTCTTCTTTCTATAGCTCGTATATGCTATATACTACTGCTGTTACTGCTGCTGGAGTCGGTGGGAACAATGGATTGCATTCAACTGAGGCCCGCCACTCAGATCGTCTGGCAGGAACGAGTGCTACAGTGATTATAAGATTATCCACGCGCTCGCGGCGGTGGCGTCGGTGGCCTGCTTTTCGGGACTTTTAAATTTTGACTGTAGTATTAGGTATACTTTTGTCTTGGTTGATTGACACGTGCGAAAAGAAAAATAATCACACGGTATCGTATAATATCACACGCGTACGCTCGTATGTTGCGGTTATACCAAGAGTCGACCCTTTTGACATACGTTTATAGTATAGGATGGAGTATGTACCTCTTTTTTTTTTCTCTTATTATAGCTCGTGGTGTGGGATAGAAATAGAAACGTGGTATTATGATTTCCGCCTGAGTTGGCGACTTTACGTATACATATTTTCGTGTATGAATAGCGAACATGCGTGTATGTCTATTATGAATCGGGGTTATATTGCTGCTACTTTTTTTACGGCTATATATATATAAAACTTTTTAGAAAAGATATGGAATTAAAGGCTGCTTATTACGGTGAAAAATTGACGATGGAGAAAGTGACCGCGGTGGCTTATTGAGTGAGGCTTTCATTTTTTGAAGGGTTAACACTAGAGTGGAGACTAAAAAATTACCCTGCTAGACGATAAAAAACATGTATATATGTATAGGTGCTCGAGCGGCAAATCATTTTTATCAAATTTCACTTTCGCGCCTGCCTGCCTACCTGCGTGCCTACGTGCTCGCGCGAAGAATTCAAATTATCTTTTTAGGCATCTTAATTTTCGAAGAAAACTATGTTCGTATATATAATACAGACAAAAACATTTTGATCGAAAGAGTGAAAACACTAGTGTACGTATATAACTCGTCACCGCAGAAAATGACGTTCTCTCATATACAAAGGAATAACCATTAGTATATAGCCTATGAGAGATATTCAGAAAATCTTTGTCCGTCATTTCACAGTACAAAAACCATAAAACTCAAGCGTCATGCATTATTCGGTTGATGATTTCAGAGTAGCGAACAAAATATGCATTTAAAAAGCATCTTCTTATACAGTAGCTATACAGTTTTCTAGAAATATTATATATCTTATAATATACGTCAAGAAAACTGTGGCTCTCGTGTACGCGCGCGAACGAAAAAAAATTAACAATTATAATTGGCATTATGCTGCATAATATAGTACTCCCGTTGAAAAGTCATTCTCCTTCTCCGCCTCCTTCACCGGCACCATTGTTTCAACGGCGCATAATGAGAACCCCAAGTTCACTTTCGACGAGATATTTTTTTTTTTTTCTCGCGAGTTGTGAAAAAGCCACACGCGCCAACGAGATATAGAGAAAGATGACATAGAAAATGCGTGTCAGGGGGAAATTTCATGCAATTGCACGATGTATATATATATATATATATGTATGTATGTATGTATGTAGTTGCATTTTATTGTCGCAACGCTGTATATACCGCTACGACGTAGTTGTATTATATGCGCGCACTTTCGAGAGTGTAGACGACCGCAGGTTCTTTCCATCAAGTTCCGCTGCATCATGCGTGTGACTATAAGTACTTATACACGAGATTCCTCTTCCTCTCCGTTGCGTGACAATTGTAATAATTACTCCAACTCTTTCCTCTTTTCTTTCTTCTTCTTTTCCAAATCGCGCGGTACTCAGAGTTTTGTCTACTATATCTCCCTGCGGAACTTGCGTACACGAATATGTTGCGTAAATCGTTCTCCTACGTTTTACCCAAGGGAACTGCACTTTTGTTTATAATTGCAGCTCGACAACCCGGCTTTATTACGCTAAATTGTTAACCGGTAAACTCGCGCATTGACACCTTGGCAATTTTACCTGCTTAGACAATGATTAAAAAAACTACAAAAAAAAATAGTGTAGTTTGCTCTTTTACCTTTTAAACGTGCATATTCTACGTAAAAGCGAATAAGACATTGTATAGCCACGTCGACGAGAGGAAATAAATCAGCGACTGTAAATTCAAGGAATCGACGGACCTTCGACAGCTCTTTGCAGTATTGCGCAAACTCGACATGTTTAAGGGTCGTAAGAACCGAAAGTTTAAGACGCTACAACTACTCTCACTATACTATACAATACTGCGCTGCATGCCTTATACTCTTTTTTTTTATAGCGCATACGCTCGAGTTTCCCATTTGGTTATATACGCACGTGTATATATATACGCGTATGCGTTGTTGCAACATCGTCTGCTCGTGCGTAGAGTTGACTGCTCGTTATAGGAGTTGAGCCTTGCGTGGATTATGAGAGACGAGTCCGGTAAAAGGAAGAAAAATTGGAGCGCAAAAGTTTATATGTATATATATACGTATAAGTTGCACGCGCGAGTGGATTCTAGACGATTCCGGAGTACTCTGATGTTGTAATGGAAAATCGTATTGGCGGGATGAGAGCGAACCATTTTCGACAATTAAACGAGTTTATAGCGGTTATTAAAAGTTACATTGCTCCAGTCGCGGCGCTTGCGTATACTTCGAAATTTCAGTCTTTAATCTGTTAGGATAAAAATGTGACAGGAATGCTTCTTGCATAGATCGATGTCGTTATAAATATAGCGACGGCGGCATTTTTTGAAAGTGCACTATTA
This sequence comes from Torymus texanus, assembly GCA_036873485.1. NCBI lineage: Eukaryota > Metazoa > Arthropoda > Insecta > Hymenoptera > Torymidae > Torymus > Torymus texanus. The sequence goes on from JAYJLV010043377.1 coordinate 52,904, forward strand.
ATGTCTTAATTAAATTATAATTATACTTTTTATATCAGTGTCGAACCACACTGTGTTTATTATATATACTGATAGTTTTAACATTTTCACTTGAAATTTCCCAAGGAGAAACACTGTATTATATTACCATTATTGTAGCGAGATATTTATATTACTATATAAGTACGCGCATTTTTTGAATTTTAATTTTTTTTATTGATTGAAACGCAAATAAAAACATAATTAGAGTTATTCAGATTTTTCCATTGACTACAATAAACAGATATACTTTCACTGATTTTACAAAGTCAAGTACAATATTTACGACTTTTTCTTGTGTTTTTTCTCTCACACTTATAACGGCGGGAGAAAATTTCTTTAACCAAACATTTCTTACAAAGACAATGAATATTTATCGCGAGTAAAATAATTCTTCTTGTTTTTTTTTTATTATTTCGGTACGTTATACTGATGCAACGGCCTTAATAGATTCCAGGAGTTGTAGGATAGGTCCTAGAGAAAGTTTTGCCACCGTTTACATCTATATACGTATCCTTGAGCTTTTTTTACAAATGTGAAATGTCCGGATATATATCGGCTAAATATATCTCGTGTGAAATACTCTTAAGTACAAACGTTTAAAATGAAACGGATTTTTATTTTCGTGTTAGTTTCGTGGATTCATTCGATAACTCTTTCGAAATAAAACGTAATTTATCTTTGTAATAAGTATTATCATCTAATTTGCAAGTGAGAATCTCTTGGGAACCTCCACTCCGAAAACAAAGGGGAGGAGAAATTTTTTTTATTGTATGAAAAAAAGTGAAAAGGGTGAATTTTATTTTTTTAATTAGATATGTTTTCATTGTATCAAGTTAGTGACGTACTAAACGTGTGCAAATGGTACGAATTGCTATGAATTAGCATATGCTTTGGAATAGAATAGATCATAACTTAAAAAAGTGATTCGTTCGTTCCAAACGTCATAAATGTAGAGTACTCAAAAAAGTGAAAGTACGAATACTTTGTCATAAATAGAATCATTAAGATCTAATAATATTGTTTCTAATAAAAATGAAAAGAAAATTATAGTAATTTCAATCTTTGTAGAGCACTGATTGATCTAGATATCTTAATGTAATTCAATTATAATGTAGGAATCTATAAGTAAAAGAAACTGTCAATCATAAAAGAAGTAACATATATCGTTCAATATTTATTTATTTTATTATAGTTTACTTAAAGAATAAAACTAATTTAATATTTTTTTTAGTGATTTTTAATTAAAACTTATGATTTAAATGACTATAACACGTATCAGTCATCGGTAAAGTTAGTCACCTGCATGCCGACTGCAAGCAACAGTTACTTTCACTTCATCTGCTCCGTAGGTATACATTCTGTTTGATTAACAGGAGTAATAATAAAATGAAAACAGCATTTTCTTATAAAGATATGTTATTTTATAATATATAAAGATCAACAACAATTTTAGAACTTCTAGATGTGTGTAAACGATCGTTTAAGAGAAAAAAAAACTATTTACAAAAGATTTTTAGATAATATCATAAAGCGATTAACAATTATTAAAATAATACGTTTGTACAAGTGATAGTGTTGTTAAACCAACATTTATTTTTTTTCGAAGATACGAACATCGCAGTGCTACGTTTTAATTTCTAAATAAGAATCTTAAATACGAACTTTGTTAAGCCTCTGAGTTAGTAACGATTCAAGAAAAAAAAAAGCTTAGAAAATTATTTATTTACAGAGTAAAAATGTCACGGAAACATTCTCATTCATGCATCAACATACAATATCGCATTGACACCTATACCGATATGTATATCTTTCAGTTATCAACATTTGAACGCATATCTATTGTTCACACATCTTCGTTTCAACTTAAATCTCGACTTTTTCGTTTACATCGTTAGATTTCTTCGCAATATATACTTTTTTTTCCTCGCTATATTTACAATAATCGAACATACGTTTTTCACCAATAAAACAAAAAATCTCAACTTTCTTAATTAAATATAAATAAATACATCTCTCATAACATATTTCGAAAAATTTTTGACTTCAATTTGGATTCAACATCCCTTGTTCAATCTCCATCTATCTTTTATAAATTACTTCACTTCTCTCTTTTACAATTATTATGACTTTACGTTTTACTATGAAAATCTGGTCCCATCCGCAAATATTTTAATATTTCAGCTTGGTGCGGAATGATTAATTAAAATCGTGAGTCTGTAAAGTTATAGGCTTCGACTTTTTTTTTAAAATAACCTTTAAAAACATCGAAACACAAAAGTACACGCCTGATCGTTAAACAAGGCGCTCATACTTTCGTAGTTGCGAGAAGTTTGATATAATGTGCCTTGTGAGTGATTTCGACTTCTTGTGCGGGCATGAAGCACTGAGGCGGTAGGGGATCTTTCTTTGACCTCTTCATCAGACTTCTGCACACGAGTAATACGACGACGATGAGGAGACCAAAAAGACCGGCAAGAAGCAACAGTACGATCATGTCACTACTCTGCCTAAACGCCTGCACCTCGACACAACGAGCTTTGCCATCAGATTTCGACTTCTTGCGTTTGTTCAGTTTTACGTCGTTTTCGTCCTCGTCTACAGTTGCGCAGACACGGTAGCGACCGGGTACAAGGCCAGATAAGGTGGTGGATCGGGAACTGCAATTCAATCGTTTACGGTGCACCTGTCCCGATTCTGTAGCGAAGATGTTCACATCAATCTCGCATTCCGTGCGCTCGAAATCGGTCATCAACACTTCCACCTGCAAAAGAAATTAAATTTTATTTTTTTTACCTTAATTCCCTGTTTTCTATGTCCTTTATATTTCTAATATATATATATATATATTTTTTTCAATACTAAGACTTATTATCATGTTAAAAAGAAAATAAATCCTTACATTTTGAAATTTCTGATACCAAAAATTATTATAATTTATCTCACAAAAATTGAAACTTGTACTTTTCATTTTGTTCTTAGCTAGAATCTTATCCAACCTTATGACAGTAAAACAGTAAGTATAGGAATCTACTGTACCGACGCTACGTTAACTACAACAAACTTGGACATAAAATCATAAAAAATGCTCACCTTAAGGAATCCATTATCCGAGACATTCACATGAATATTGGATATCGCGGGATCTACATGCTGTTGCTGTTCTTCGGGCATCAAGTGTAGCGTTTCGTCGAGGTTAATAATATCGCTACAACCGAGACCTAAAGATACCTCATCAAAGCCGCTCGGTACCATGAGGACAACACAGTAACGGTACTTGTGACCAGCATGAAGGGTAAGGGTAGTTGGCAGACTTAGAGGCAATGAGCAAGGATTAGACATGAGCCTCGAGTCACAATGGATAGGACTCGAAGCAATCTGCACTTCCTTCTCGTCGACTAGCTCGTACACGATGAGAGTGTCACAAGTGTAACGCTCTGTACACGGTTCCACGTGCCAAAGCAGATCCACACCTGTCGCCTCGTCGTAGTGGAATTCCTATAAGATTAATTGTTTCGTCTTAATTGAACGAAGAACATAGAGAATATAGAATTGAAGAAGAAAGAAAAACATACGGTTAGGGTAAGCTGCGCTGCAGCCAATGGTGGCCTGGTCATAATTGGTGGAGTTGGATCACCACACAACAAACTTCCAGGCGATACCTGCGTCAGAATTCCATTCTCTAGTGCAGGTGGCGTGGCACATACTGCCGACACTTTATCCCCTTCCTGTAAGCTCGAATTCGCAAGCCAATTAGCAAACTCCAAGAGTGTACAGTCGCAGTTTAACGGATTATCAGCTAACGATAAACTCTTCAGTCGGAGTTTCGAGGTAGGTACGTCGCTTGTAACCATCGTGATATCGTTGTCGTCCAGCCGTAGATCTTCGAGACTACGTAGTGGTACGATGAGGTCGCCGTTTAATGATCGCAGGAAGTTATGCGTCAGGTCGAGGCTTTTGAGATTCTCGAGGTGCGCCAGGGAGGAACTCGAGACAGCTACAATGCCGTTGTATGCTAGATCGAGGTGCGTCAATGTTGACAGGTACTTGAACGCGTGATCCTCTAGCACGTCGATCTAAATGTGAGTGACATCGTTGCATATGATTAGTAGAAGCTCGCGTGACATTGATTTGTTTTGAGTTGTAGGTGCTACTGTTTTGTATGCGAGGTAGATAAGTTTTGATCGATATCCTATTCAGTGTTCTTAAATAGAAAGTGTGATATGTTTTTTAATATAACTTTCAAAATAGTTAATGATTTTACTTGGAAAGTATATTAATATATAGATCACTAAAATTTTAATGAAAAACTATATCAAAGTATAATTTCAACCATAGACGTCATGTGATGAAATATACAAAAAAAGAAACATCGATTTTGCATAAGAAAAAAAAAGTGACTAAAAATCTGTACCTCATCATCGCCGATCATCACCTAAAACTACATCTCACCTCGCATCCACACAAATGGCAAATAAATATATATCCTCATCGCACCGCCTACCTGATTATGACTCAGACTAAGCGACGACAGATTCTTCAATCCCATTAACGCCCCTTGTTGCACGTTTTTCAGCTCATTCTCAGCTACGGTCAGGTAGCGAAGCCGTGGCATTGGTGGTAGTAGACTTGGACCAAGCGGACCGCTCAATAGATTCGAAGAAAGATCGAGTTCCTCAAGATTGCGCAAACCACGAAGCGCTGATAATGCCGACACGCTTAGCCGATTACCGCGCATCTTTAAAGATTTGAGACTCGGAAGTGGTGCGAATGCCTGTGGCGACAGTTGTGATAGCAAATTGTCTGAGAGGTCCAGGTAAGTGACGTTCGTCAGGCCCTGAAATTGTTTGTGGGTTTATAAATTTTGTTAAAAATATATATATAATGTATGAGTTAAACTGAAAATAAAGATATATGTGGTAATAAAGAACGCGATATATAAAACGTACATTTTTTCATAAAACTAATAGTTTTCAAAAATGAATGTCAATTGTTGTCTTTTAACAATTATAATTAAATTTCCAATGACAAAAAAATTTACATTTAAAATACGAAATTTTATTAATTTAGCAAAATCATTTACAACGACAAAAAGCTTTCTAAAACAAACCTGGAAGGAAATAGCCTCGAGCGTTTTCAGCTTGTTATGTGATAGATCCAGCCTCTCCAAACCCACCAACTTAGCCAATGCAAGTATAGGCACAGCATCCAATAAATTATTTGGCAATCCAAGTGCCTGCAGTGGTCTTGACAACTTAGTGAAGGCATTCTCATTGACACGTCTCAGCTCACCAGTTGACACGACGAGGCCATGCAACGCAACGTCTTCGAGGAAGTCGGCCGGAAGCGTCGAAATACCCGACAGTGTCACGTCCAGCAAGGAAATCATGCCCGGACGGCTATGCCGCAGATGACGGCTTATTGTCTGTTGAGCGTGCGTACAAAAAGAGAAAAGAACGTCATTTGCAATTCTCGTGGCGCGCATATATACGAGCGCGGTCGGGGTTTATACGCGCGGAATTATATTTTCGCTTCCCTGTTGCTGTGACTGCAGCTGTGATGCGTGTATGTGTGTGTATATATATATTTGTGTGAGTAATTTTGAATGGAGGTTTGGATGCGGGTGTACATTGTCGTGAGTTGGGATATGATTATTAATTGATTGATTAAATGTTGCGTACGTGTAAAACATGTTTAAATTTTAATACAAAAGTACTGTTGATTTATTCGTTGGTTGGCTTGCTTAATCCTAATTCATTGATACGTTACATTAATTAATTATCAATAATAAATATTTAAAACATTGAGAAATATTAGAAATTTTTTAAATAAATTTTTTTTGTATTTTTACTTTACTACATATGTCCTACAAATTCCTCATTACTATACATGTATATAAAAAAGAAATAAACCTACGTAAGTGTACCAGTGAAATTAAATTTTTATCCGTTTGCTTCATGTCCACACTCAAAAACAACAATCACATTAAAAAAAATAAACCATATTCACCTGTAAGGCAGTCCGATCCCCAATGCATCTCAGCGTATGTGGAAAATCACAAGAACACTCGATCCCATTCCCCGTTATGTTTGGGCACTCCCACACTATGTCGCCGCTAGTTTTCGGCGGTTCTTTGGTAGTAGTAGTAGTAGTAGTACTAGTAATAGTAGTAGTAATAATAGAAGCTGCATCAGTAGTGGTAGTAGCAATAGTAGTGGTAATATCAGCAGTCACGTTGGTAGCGTCAATTCCGTTCGCGTTTAGCAAAGGAATCGCCGCTGACGTTGAATTTTCTAACGCAATTGCTAATGCTGACTGCGTGGCAGGCGGCGATGGCGGTAGCGTAGTCGTCGTCGTCGTCGTGGAATAATTTATCGTAGCGCCAAGAGAAGACGCTGTGATTATCATCGCCACGACGAGAAAGCTGCGAAACGTATCCGGCATTCTGAAAACAAATTCGTTCTTTATTACCGACGTGTATAGAGATATTTTTTTTTATTGTTCCTTTATTAAAGTCACTTAAATAATATTGAATCGTCGATTTACAATAATTATAAATGACCAAAAAAAAAAAATGCTGTGAGATAATACTTAACAGGCTTATTATAAAAAAAGAACATTTTTAACTGTTACTGCCATTTTTGATTTTTCGAATTGGTAGATCAACGGCAAACTTCAAAAAGTACAACAGTAACGCAAAATTCAAGATGAAACATTAATCGACAAACATAACCTCCCCAAAAAAAAATCGAAAAACTAAATCAAAATTCTAGTAAAATTCTCACTCAACAATAAGAAAATTTAATGCAGAACACTTATTTCTCGCAAGTATGGCTCGACGCACAAAAAGATTTAGAAACACTGATCGAGATCGACCGGAATCTACAAGAGCTGAAACCGATCGAAAATCCCCAGGAGGCTATAAACAAAGCCACAGAGTTATACTATCGGTTTATAGTAATTCTAAACTTACGCGTCAATTTTATCATTAATAAATAACATATTATCTACTGTCAATGTCACTCATATAGATATCGAATAATCGTACACCGATTAACTACCTGTCACGATCAGATGGTCCAACCGCAGACACGCGAACTCGCCGGAAAAATGTTAGACTACACGATCATCCGGATGCTCGAGTTCAGACGCGAAGCTGTTAGTCTCACCTTAACCGAGTGCCCGTAAATATACCACATAATAACGTGTATACACATAGTTTTTAAGTATCGTACGCGTATATATAGAATTCCATACATTGATAATACTAGCAGGTTAATTTACATGCAAATCGAGCAAATTGAATGTATATATCCACTTTGTATATTCACACCCTACTATGATAAGATCTTTATAGCTGGTATACTTTATCTCTATCCAATAGCAATATATATATATATATCGAGGTATAATTGAAACCTCCGCTATATCCCCAATCATTATTTCTCCACGTATAGATTCTCACCAAACGCTTTAATCGAGATGAAACTCACCCCAACAGACGTAGACTTAAGAGCGCCGGTACGTGACGCTGCAGCTCGTGATGTTGAATTTGCACGACGACGCAAGTACGTCGAGGACTCGATCGCCAACGCGCGAAAACGTTAGTATAAATAAGTTACTCTCTCTCTCTCTTTCTCTCTTTCTCAGCATGCATGTACGAGATCTAATTGCAGCTACTCTCCTATATACTCGCTCGAAAAAATGGTTTTCACGCCTCCGTAGCACGCGCCATTATGTTGTTGGTTTATTGCTCCGGTTTTACATGGAGACATGGAGCGAGCGTGTTTGCTATACGAGCTACTACAGGAGTTACGCAGGATATATACTCGAGTAGTGTTTTGTGAATTAGTTGATAACATTATTGAAAGCCGCTGATTAAATTGAATTTATATGTATATATATCATCGATATATTTAAAATTTCAAAGATTACGTGCGTAAATATATTTATGTAACGACAACTTTTCTCCGCATGGAATCACACCGAGTTACCGCATGGGTTGCGCAACTTTACACTATATATATATAAATATTATACTTCTCGGACTATTTTACAGGTAAACAAGAGGAGACCACAGCGTCTTCGATGTCGACCATTCGTAGCTCGGTTACCTTCACCGATTCGAAATCGACACTAGGATCAAAAAAACGAGGGAGACGCGGTGGAAAATCTCGCGCTACATCTGTCATATCCCAATCCATCATCATCAACGAATCTCCGGAAGAAAAAGCAGCTCGCGTAGTTATAGAAGCGAAAAACAGAAGCATCATGTTGATACAAAGTCATGAAAGGGCAAGAGTCAGTAGATGTATCTCAAAGAAAGGTGGATATATTATTATTATTCTTTTTTTTCTGAGAGGTAGATTTTATATGTACGACGTAATAACGATTATCTTTTGTTTTCTCCCGTACGGGAACACACCATACCTACAGCGAGCATTAAATCCTCCGCATAACAAGACTCATACCGTGCGCGCGCGTGTGCGTCTTTTATTCATGAATGGCCCGCCGCCATGTGTATATATACGTGAGCGCGCGATCGCACCGATATATATATATATATATATATATATGCGGATAGTCGTCACACACGTGGCCGCCGCGGAATTCGTAATAAGACGAAAAGAAGACAACAACGAGCAAACCATTCACCAAACCATATAACCCGTCCTTTAATAACACGCTTATATATATATATATATATATATATATATACACTACTACGTATAGTCACCAACCAGAAAATATATAAGCCATGATGAATTGAAAAGCCTTACGTGTGACCGTTATCTGCGTGGGTGAGCACTACGCGCATCGAGAATCGAATCCGAAGGCGAAACCGGATCTGATATACAGTCATACGCTTTTGGGCGGTATAGACGTATATGTATGTATGTATGTGTGTGCTGGCATTCACGTATGCAGCGAAAAAATGTCCCCGCGACTTCCGGCGAGCCGTTTCGGGAAAATTTATCTCGCTTTCTTCCTCCTGTCACTATATCTCTATGTATATATAGATATAATGTGTGTTTTCTCAAGTACGATTGCGCACGTTTCTATATACTATATACCTGCCGTAGCCTCGATGGATTTATTGGATAAGGTAGGCCGTAATTCGAGAGGAAAAACACTTTGCTGCTGTCGCGTATATGTATATATAGTTGATGCATTTGCATAGATTGATGTTGTAATTGGTATAATGCGGTTTAGCACGCGCGTGCGTACCGCATTTCATTTAACACAGTTAATTTTCAAAAATGTTTTATATAGCGATGCTTATATTATAGATACAGTCAAAGGATTTAATTTATGCAAAAATGTTTTTATATATACGTGACACTTAATTTAAACGAAACTTCGCGCCTCGTTTTCACAGTTGAACGCCAACTGGAGATGGACAAAAAACGAGTGTCTGGCGAATTGGTTGAGAAGAAGGTAGACAAGGCAGAACGAGTTAAGGCGGCAGTGGTGATACAGAAAAACTGGCGGGGTTTTGTTGCGCGACGTGAATTCGCACGGAGAATCGGTAAATTGGAAGAAGTTATCGGCATGACTATACCTGCTTGGAAATCTCGTAATATTTATCTGAAGTGCAAGGAAGGGTTTGATCATACGTTGCGTGAGCAAATGGAAGCTGCACAAAAGTTACAGGAGATCATGGAAAAGGAGAAAGAGCGGGTTTGTTAATTGATAGATTTTTAATTTTATTTATTAATTTTACCGCGTAGAGTTTGTATTAATTAAACTTAATCTATAATTGAGAATAATAAAAATATGGACAATATTTATGATTTTGAATACAATGAGCACAGAGAAAGTAGAGGTTTTATCAATTTTAATTTTATACGGGCATAAAAACAAATCTTAAGTAAAATCTAGTAACTACTCAAGTCAAGTTTACTTAAAAACTTAAGTAAGACGGATTAAGTAGAATTCACTTAAAATTTACTTAAGTCACTTAAGTTAATATTAAGGACTCTAAACGATTAATTGAGATATTTATCTCGTTAAAAATCTTCACACAGAATTTCAAATAAACTTGAAGCAAATAAGTTTCATTTTTCTCGCTTTTTTTACGTTTTAAACAAATATAAATTTATATTTTCTAGAAAATGCTCTAGAATAAATACGTAACATAATCAATATAATACTAAAATCCAAACACCACTGCCAGATCTGGGAATTCCGCGGTCCCAGCCTAGTAGAAGACATCCAATCTGAAATTCGCGAATGGTTCCTCCTATGGTTCAACGAACTTGGATACTTCGACTTCATCCCCCCAGCCAACGTTGGTGGCTCTCAACTAATCTCCACGTGTGAGGTGCGAACACCAAAAGAATACCTCGCTGAACTACTTGCAGCTGGGTTACCCGATAAACAACAAAAACAAGACGCCGATGATGGATTAGAAGAAGCTGATCTAGAATTAACAGAACCTGAGGGTTGGGTATTACAAGAGTCGAAAGCTTTTCCATTTCTAGAGGAGAGCAACCGAGAATTCAAGGAACAGTGGAGTTTACGTACCGAACAGATACTCGATCCAAAAGCCGGTCTTATCATTGACTTAGTCAGAGATAGGTTGTACTACAAGCTACAGCTGGAGATGCGCGCTGTTGCCGATGAGTCGATGCGATTGGAGCTCAGTGAATTGAATCGTGCGCTGTTACTGGATCATGCTAATGACGAGATCAGGTTTATTTTGCCTACACCGCAAAAGTTTGAAGGCTCGTTTTCCCATATACAATATGAATTATACATATATACAGGTAATCTCAGGTAAAACTAAACTATTTATAATTTCATATAGGTGAAACCCCAGAAGAACCGCCAAAGAAAGAAAATGAGGATACATCGATTGAGGAAGTTCAAGAGAATCCTGACGAGCTTCTAGTCAACCTCACGAAATGGAAGGTCATCCGGGATCAACCGGAATGTCGACTTGATGATTGGCCGGGTGTAGAGAGTTACGCGTTACGCGAAAACCGTCACGAAGTGAGAATTGGTGACGTTAAACAGCCGTTGATAGATTATTGTGTGCTCCCGATGACGTCGAAGGTGGTGAACGAGCTCGCACCTTTCGTAAAATCCGCGTGTATATGTGGCCCGCCAGGCTGCGGTCAAGTGTTTCTTGCACGCGCTGTGTGCACGGAGTTGAAGGTAATTTGTTTAGTTGAACTAACAAGAGGAACATCAAGGATTTGGGTCCTGAATTTGACTGAAATTGGAGGAGGTACTAAATAATGAGACATGTGTCTCAGGATTATTCTGAATGTGCCTTTTGTTCTCAGATTCAAGCTATTTTATGTTCCAAATAAACTATTTTTTATTAAAATAGGGTTTCTTTCTTTAGTTATAGCTTAACGAATAGATCAGTTATGTATATATAGATTAAATAGTGTATAAATGAAGGGAGAAAAAACTTTATTTTAAGCTTTGTCTCGTTAAAAAATGTTGATTTTTTAAAAAGTTATAGATAATCAAAAATAAAGTAAGAAAAAGACTGAAAATTTCTCATTTTTTAAAAGCACTTAATTGGCGATATTTTAAGCGATCTTCTTACTCTATTTTTGATACCGTTTATAACTTTTTGAAAACAACATTTTTTAACGAGACAAAAATTAAGGTAAAGCTTTTTTTTCCTCCATTCATAAACCTTTCAATCTTATATATACATAACTGAAATAATCGTTAAACTATAACTAAAGAAAGAAACCCTATTTTAATAAAAAATAGTTCATTTAGGGCATAAAATAGCTTGAATCTCGAAACAAAAGACCCATTCAGAATAATCCTGAGACACGTGTCTCATTATTTGTCATAAAGAAGAGCCTCCTGCAATTTCAGCTAAATCCAGGACCCATATTCCTGGTGTTCCCCTTGTAAGTAAACTAAGAGCGACTTTATTATAACAAAAAGTATATATTATTCTTTTTGAATACGAAATAATTTATATTTGATTTAATGATGCTAAATTGTTTAAGAATATTATAACAACTTATAGAATATACTTCATCATCCCAATCATCCCCTCAACCATATATAGGCAACAGTATTCGACCTGACACCGGAAAAGCACGTAGGTCGATTCATAGGTAAGGAAACACAAGCTAAGCTTGTTCACGCTGTGATAACGGTGGCTAAAGCTTACGCGCCATCGGTCGTACTAGTCGAGAGCGAGAAAGCCTGGCTGAAGAAGGTGCCACCGGAGATGAGTCGCGTGCAACCCAAGAGATTTGCTCCGATTTACAAGAAAATCGTCCAGGGAATCAAACCCGGCGACCAGGTCTGCTTTTTTTTTTTGCCAAATGCATTATGCACGCTTAGCGCTTGTTTTCTGCCTTTACGAGAACTTTTTTTTATTCTTTATTATACCAGCTGTCTGAATGAAATTTATCGAATTACGTTGTATCCTTCAATTAATTTACCTCGATTGTATATATATAAAAAAAAGCACTTCGAAATTAACGAGCATTTCAGTCTGGCATCATATAACCATATATATATATATATATATATATATATATACACACACACTTTCTCGGTGACTCTTCATGCATTTACCTTCATGAATCACGCGAACGTGAAACGAAATCGTGAAATCACAGTACGCGGCACAAAGATACACACAATAGAACGAGTAACTCCTGCGCTTGCGTTCGAACAAAAGTTCAGCCTCACCCACACACAACTCCCGCAGGAGACAGAAAGAAAGGCCGCCTCCTCTTCCCCCTTTGAATATAACGGCTCGATCGTCAGGCCAATAGGCCGCTTCTCTATCTAACACGCACGTACGTACGCATATATACATATAGACTCAATCGTTTACTTTTCGAGTCGCGTCGCGCGTGATGCGTTAATGGCCGCGTGTGTGTATATGTGCGCTCGCGTGAAAGAGAGAGGCAAACTGACTGACTTGTTAGGTTCTGTGTGTGTATGTGTGTGTGTGTGTACATATATACTTGCAAAAAAACAAGTCAGCATTATTCCGCTACCGCCTGTTGCAGGTTCTCTTTCTCACGGCGTCGACGGAGCCGTACAAGGCGAGCAGACCGTTCGTCAAGTTCCACGACAAGTTCATAATCGTACCGGCTGCTGACTATGGCACAGCTTACTTCGCCTACAAAAAGCCATTGATGAGCCATGCTATGATTGACCGGCAATTCGATGTATCATGTCTCGCAAAACTTGCAGTTGGGGTTACACCACATGAAATTATTCGACAGTCAGTTGATAAAGCTGTGTCTATCGGTAGGAGAATGGATTTTAAACGTCGACCGTTGAAACAATTGGAGATATTAGAGAAGGTGATGGATGTGGATATACCGGATAGTAAGGATTTGCAAGACTTTGATAAGTTTTGGGGGAAAATGTGGCCGGAAAAGAAGAGACGCGAGGTGGAACGCGAACGATTGGCTCAAGCGATGGAGAAGGAGAAGAAGGATAAGAAGAAGAAATAAAGATGATATGATTGTTATGGCTGTACGTTGGGAATGCGATTTTTTGGAAGCAGCATAGGAGTAGTTGAACAAAAAGCTTGTATATATACGCACGCTTGTTATTTCGTGAACGCTGTGACCAGAATTCTAGTAGAAAGTCCCCCCCAGACAACGTCGTTGGTTTTGATGATTTGGATTTCAAAGAGTGTTGCTGTGACACAACGATGACAATTCCTTTAGGTATGAGTCATAGTATATGGGAAACGTATTTCTTTTTATTTGGAAGAAGGCTTTTCATGGTGATTGGTAGATAATTAGTAGATTCGTATGTGGGAAGAGTCGGATTTATTGGGATAGGCGTTTGGTGATTAGTCAATAACTTACGACGCCTGAATTGATATATAGATTTAGACCGTGTTTAAATGGCGTGTAAAGTTAATTCAATGCTTACATTAAGGTTTTAATCATAAATGTTAAAGAATATCGTGTACTATTTTAATTACCAATCTTCATCGTTACTCTAAAATATATCTTTAGCAGGAATTATGGTGTACACTAATAATTACTAGCATCATGGCTTAATTATATTGCAGGATAAGCTCTCAATTTAAAGGATTATGGAGTATACCGGTAGTAAAAATGAATGCAGAAATTACCGGAGTAATGGATGGCAATCTGCGTTCTGCAAATATATGTACCTATACTTATTTTGATTATTTGTAAAATTAAAAAAGAAAAAAAATTGTAAAATAATAATACTGAAAACGAGAATAAAAACAGTAAAATTAATTTTTATGATACTTTGTTGTTGATACTTTTTTTCATTCAACTCTCCATCTCATAGCTGATAAAAAGCTGACATACACTCTAGGTAAATAAACAATCAGAGCTAATTTTAGAGAATATACATGCCATACAATGGATATCATTAAAGTTCCAGCCAACACCGTAAACAACAAAAGACGCTAAAATTGTCAATAACAAGTGGCGGTCCAACCGGCAAAATTCATTCATAAATCCGTATATAACCCACACACAAACGCTATATACGAGACCCTGTTTTTTCCTCTCAAGAGATTTATTTAGCCAAGCGATTTCGACATACACAAGCAAACCGGTTATTTAACAAATATTGCACACATACTCGTCCTCCGACGTTTTAATTATAAAAGTCTCGCGGAATAATCGATCGCTACCCAAAAGAATACACCTCGAAAGAAGAAGAAGAACGCAAAAAAAAGAAAGAAAGAGAGAGAGAGAGAGAGAGAACCGATCCACCTCCGATTTTTCAAAAGCCCCACACACAGCGACAACGGTGGTCACATAATTTCATGCAAATGCACGCGCGTGCGCTCGTTTATGATCGAGGCTTGCTTGCCAAGGTGGATCCTTGTGAATGCATGCGCACTGCACGTCACTGCTATGCTATACGTGTGTTTCATTCAAGTCTTTCGGCGCCCACGTGCTTCTCGCTCTCGCGCCTTTCGCCGCTCGCACAAGCAAGCAAGCAAGCAAGCAAGTAAGCGACTCAAAAGTCGTTTCGCTCCTTCCGTCCGGCTTGCCTTCGACTTCGCACCGTTGCTGTAGTGCTTTTTTTTTCTCTTTGCCAAAGAGATGAAGTTATTTTCTTTACTGCGATAAGAGAGATTCGGTTTCGATTTATTATTTAATAAAGCGCTCGTTTCTTATTCTTTTTTTTTTCTCTTTTTCGTTCTTAACGAAAGTTGGGATATTGTGAATTCGTAATTTTATTTGACTCTGTATATAGACTTATTGAGTAAAAGTTGAATGATACAGGTTCAGGAATAAATTATGGCTGTTACAATCGACAAAAGAGTATAATAGAGATCCTCATTAACGAACAAAAATAGTATTTAACATGTACATAACAATTCACTTGTACCATAGTATCCCTAATATATACTTACACTGAAAAAAAAAAATTGCGAAAACTAAATAACAAACATGTATTGCACAGTCGATCAATAACGAAATCCGCCTCTTTCTTAACAACTCAAAGCCCCCCACACACATTATATACATATACTCCCGCCCCTCCTTGTTAAATCTTATGAATGAAATTACAAATTCAAATATCCGCTTTCTCGCGTTTTAATTACGCAGCTCCGAAAGGATGCGCCTCCGCCTACCGCATTGGTCCCCGTTCGCCCATTCGCAGTTGACACAAGAACAACTTATAATATACACAGTACGTTCATCTCTTGTACTTACACATCATATACAAACATACATACACGAACTTACGTGATAAACTAGTCAAATCTCTAAAAGAACCCGTATGTGACACTCAAGTTTCTTGTGCATATTATATATATATAAGTACGGCTCGCATGGTCCGCAGAACATGCGTGCGGAGGCGGCTGCTATACATAACACACAATGCGTGTGTGTGTGTGTGTATATGTATATATATATATATAATTATATATACGCACACGTAAGTATTATATTCTATATGTATATAACGTACCTCGAGGTGTATGTCCGCACAGACAGCGCGGATAAGATCGTTAACCGGAACCTCGTCTTCGTCGTCCTGCTGTTCTAGCTCCTTCGTCGCACATATCACCACACTTCGATTCTTCCTCCACTTCCACCCTCTCGCATCTTTTTTTGTTATCCTCTTTTATACAAAAAAATATATATCTATATCTCACAACCAACGATAACCCGCACCGAATTTACACCACCGTACAACCAACAACAACAGAAGGGTTGAAAAACAACAAAAAAAAAAAAATTCGCCCACATGCAATAGACGCAGGTGTGTACTTTCGATAACGTGCAACAACGCGTAGCAGCAGCAGTAGCAGTAACAGCAGCGCGTACCGGCGCGCGAATGTGTATAAGGTATACGAGCTCTTCCAGTCTGTCCGTCCGGTCGTATACTCGCACCGGTCTCTCCAACTGGAGAATAGTAGTGGGGACTTGCGCGTGTGTGTCTCTCTCTCTCTCTCTCTTCGTTTTCACATAGCATAGCCATGTATGGCACACGGGACGACGTTCTCCGGCGCGGCCCTTACGCCCACCTTCCCTCCCTCCTTTTCTCTCTTTCTTACTCATACAGCTCAAAGAGAGAGAGAGAGAGAGAGAGAGGCCAGGTAGGTAGGCAAGCACTATAATATATATATAAGAAACTCGCTTCGTCCCGCTCACCGACCGCTTCTTCTTCTTCCTCCTTGCGTCGTCCTCGTCTTCTTCTTCTTCTTCTTCTTCTTCTGCCGATTGTCGTAGCCGCTTCGCGGAATCGTGCACACACAGCTTGGCTACCGAATTTTATATACGGCCCTGATGGCGGCAGTCGTTCGCTCCTTTTTTTTCTCTACCTGCGAGAGGAGAGGCGCGACGATCCGGCATTTTTTTCCGGATGGTTTGTTTTTTTTCAGAGATTCGTCGTGTGTGAATATATATATAGTAGTATATGTGCTATAGAGAGAAGAGAGAGAGAGAGAAACGGGCGCCGAGGTAGGCGCAGGCAAAATTAATGTCGGTTCGTTGTGGTAATTTGGAGAGGCCACGCGCGGAGAGCTGTTGAGGTGATAAATGGATGGGAATGAGTTATACCTAATTAATATAAATAGCGATATAATCGAATAAAACGCGCGCGCATGTGTGTCTCTCTCTCTCTGTGTTTGTATTTCGCGAAACGGAAATTCAATTATGATTACGTCTTGAGAGAAGATTTATCATCGGGAGAAAAGCTGCAAATGCGCTCGTTTTCAGTAAACAAACGGGTTTATACGACGAAAAAAAAGAATACAGCACACTACATCAATCGTATATAGGAATATTAGTTTCTCACCTTTGCAAACTACGATATACAAACGGTGTATATTACGTCTAATCTAATTTTCACCCTTTCAGGCGGACCCGAAGAGAGACGAAAAAACGTTGCTCATTTTCAGGCGATCAATCATTTATAATTATGGCAGGCGTATACGCACACGCGCGTATATATATATAGTTGTCTTACGGAGTTGGTCGGTTACTACTTGTCTCTATGGACTGTGCGGAAGGGGCACCAACTCGATAACTGCGCGGGAGAAATTCTTTCGAACGTGGGATTTAGTATCTCGTAAATTTCAGTCGTGTGTGTGTGTGTGTGTGTGTGTGTATATATATATATATATATATATATATATATATATAACAGCCAGTCCTTCATTAGCTCGTGCATTTTTGCTCTGTTTGTTTACGTCGAGATGTCGATTATCTCAACGAATATAGTTATTAAAAATATCAGGTTCTCATTCGCAATTTGTGCGAGTCACTATAGTAATATATGTATAGAACTGCGAGAAGAAGTTTAATATTATTTCATAATCGATTTCGTTTTATATAATCTGCAAGCAAATTAAGTATAATATACGTAACGATGTATAGATCGTCACCCGATAGTACATCCTTTTATTACCCTTATATCTAAAAATCTCTTATATTACATCTACTTTTGCCATTATCCATCCCCCTTTTATCAATCAAACAAACAACTGAACCGATTTTCAATGAAACCAAAAGATTAATTAATCCCAAGTAGTATAGCAGCAGCAGCCACAACCAGCACAACGCACACGCACATATCCCCACATTCAATCCAACTCATTCATTCCTTTCATGCCTAATACGGAGGACCTCAAGGCCTGCTCTCCAAATTAAACCAGACCGCGTGTATACTTACGCACACACATATAGTCACTTTTACAACTCTCCTCCTCTATATCAGCAAAATCAGAGAGAGAGAGAAAAGCTCGCGCACGTAGTTTATCAATTCAGTTGCGCTCACGCGCGTGCGACGAAATCTCTTGCGCTCGCTCACTCACTCGCGAGAGAAAACTCGTTCCTCGCGCTGATTACATGCATACACACATATATATCTACAGAGAACCGCGTGGGGGCCCCATTGGGAAATATCGCGAGGGACGCCCACATCAACGTGCGCGCGCATACACACGTCCGCTAATGTAGTCCGCTCGAAAGAAAGTCCCTTTCGTCGTCGTCGTGGTTAATTCTCGCGGGAGCCTTAGGCCCGTGTGGACGTCCTCGTAGGGCATGCGCACACGCACGACTCGTGTGCGTGGGTAGATGCGTATATATATGCATTCAAGAGAAGAGGAGTTACGACACTCCTGCGCGTGAGCATACGGGAAAGAAATGTGTGGCTTTTGTCAATTGGTCTCTACGCGTATAGTTTGTATGAGATGCTGCGCCGACGATTAGCGACTGGCTTTTCTCCTGCCAATTATCGAGGTTTTTGTTGTTATGTTACAGGTTTTTTTTTAAGCTATGTGTGATGTATATATAAGCGATGGAGATTATGAGAGTTATACTTTGTTGTTATATGAGGGTGACAATGTGTATATGGCTGTTTGATCTAGGACAGTTGTCGTGTGTTAGATGATGAGATGTATTAAGAGATATATATCTATACGATGTCGATTGGAAATTTTCATGTAAACATTACGTAAATGATGAAAGATCGAGTTGCGACAGGCTGCGGAAAGGTGATTTTTACTGTAATTGAATATAAAGTAGTTTTTTGGATCTCGTAATATAACTGGAGTATATATAGATTCGTGTCGTTTGTGCAACAGGCTGTTATTTCAATATTTTATAGATTATATTTATTGTTGATGCCGATTAGACAAATGGTAATAGGTTTTTTAATCAATGCGTGGGGCTTTTAACTTATGTCGAAACAATATATAACAAGCTTCATTGTGCGTATACCAGCAACGATCTAAAACTTATAAAGAAACCCGTTTTCATTTATTTTGAAATCGCTTGTTGAGACGCCTTTGTGTACAATATATGTTAATTAGAATTTTTAATTTTTAATGAAATCCCATATATTAAAACATTTATTTTTCATATTTTTGGTGCTACTCTATTAAATATAATCGTGTATTATTTAGTATGAACTTTATATATATTTTATAGATTAAAGACAATAAGTACCTATCATCATATTAGAAGTGTCATAGTTTTGTTTCATTCATATTTCAATGCATAATGAAATTTTATGAAGATTATAACTCCTATTGTTACAGATATTGAAATAATGTATTTAAATATTATTGTAACGCCCTTTGTTGTAGCAATAACATAGATTATATAATAATATAATTTATAAAAATAATTTCTTTGAAAATATAATTGTTACTATGTGATATTCAAAGATTTACACACTTTTATACTCTGAATCTCAAATCGAAAAAATGCCTCCCACACTTATTGACATCGAAACCGTCTGCAGCGCCGTCTGCTAACTATAATCACGTGGATCCGGCGAATTGGAATACAGGAATCTAACCTAACCTAGCTTTAATTCTTGTTACAAAATTAGACGTAAGCGTGATGCACAATATTTACAAAGAATTGTTGTCTTTTTTAAATTAACATATACAAACAATAATATAATATAATGTATTTTTAGTGAAAGTGATATTTGATAATGTCAAGAATAAACGTTTATATTCTTAAAAATACAATCATTTTAAAAAAAAAAGTAAATACGTGCTGATGCACTTTCTTTAGTGTATTAAGATATTATTGTAAATATTAAGTGAAAAATTAAAATGCCAATCATGGAATATATACAGACGTTGTCCGACAATCCATACTTTGGAGCAGGGTTTGGATTGTTTGGATTAGGTGCTGGAGCTGCACTTTTAAGAAAAGGAGCACAGGGTGCAATGATATTTTTCAAGTAATTACTTAAATTATTATTTTACCAAAAAAGTTAAGAATTTTTTAAATAAAAGAATTTGTACATTTCAGACGACATTATATGATAACTCTGGAAGTACCTTGTAGAGATAAAAGCTACGACTGGCTTTTAAAGTGGATTACATACAAAGGTGCAAAAAAAACTCAACATCTTGCTGTATCAACAAGTTTTCAGCAAACTGATACAGGATATGTTTCGACAAAATATGAATTTATTCCAAGTATTGGTACACATTTTTTCAGGTTCGTAAAATTATTTTATAAATTTAAAGTAATATCATGTAAAAAGAAACTGTAATATTTGACATCTTGTTACATAATATAGTTTACATGTGCATAATCTTATGTAATTTTCCTCTATCTATATATATTCCTATATATTGTAAGGTATCGGAATAACTGGATAAAAGTTGAAAGGACAAGAGAACAACAAATGCATGATGTAAACTTAGGGATGCCTTTTGAATCAGTTCATCTTACTGCTTTTGGAAAAAATAGAGGAATCTATTTTGATATTTTAGAAGAAGGTAATTTACTTAGTATGAAAGTATTAAGTTGATTAAAAAATGTATAAATAACAAGTATACTTTTACAGCCAGACAAATGGCTCTTGCTGAGCACAAGGGAAAGACAATTATGTATGTAGCAATGGGACATGAATGGAGACAATTTGGTCATCCAAAAAAGCAAAGGCCACTTGAAAGTGTTGTTCTGGATACTGGGATTGCTGATAGGTTGGTAAATGATTGCCAAGAATTCATTGAAAATGTATCATGGTACAGTGATAGGGGTATCCCTTATAGAAGAGGTTATTTATTACATGGACCCCCTGGTTGTGGAAAATCATCATTTATTACTGCTTTAGCTGGTCATTTAGATAGAGGAATTTGTGTATTAAATTTATCCGATAGACTTCTTTCTGATGATAGACTTAATCATTTGTTAGCTATTGCTCCACAACAGACAATTATTTTGCTCGAAGATATTGATGCAGTATTTGTGAGTAGAGAAGAAACGACAGAAGTTAAAGCAGCTTATCAGGGCTTGAACAGTGTTACTCTTAGTGGTTTACTAAATGCTTTAGATGGAGTTGCTTCATCTGAAGGTAGGATTTTATTTATGACTACCAATTACATAGATAGGTTGGATCCTGCACTCATTAGACCAGGAAGAGTAGATTATAAAGAATATATTGGTAAATTTATTTATTAATGTTGAAAAAGATTTAACCATATATTAAGTTCAAATTATAAATTGTTTTATTTTTAGGATGGTGCAGTGCAACTCAACTTGAACAAATGTTTCTTAGATTTTATAAAAGGCAAAACGGTTATACTGAACAACTTGCAAAACAATTTGCTGAAAGTGTCTTGGCTCACAAGCGTAATGTAAGTCCTGCACAAATTCAAGGTTTCTTCATGTTTTATAAGAATGAACCAGAGACTGTCTTAAATAATGTATCTAAAATTTGGGACCTAACATAGGATTGGTCTTCATTTTGTTAATAAAAAATCGTGTACATATACTTTTTTAAAAAGCAAGGTATTTATTTTTTGTTACTTGTAATTAAAAAAATTTACAAATCACATTTTTCTTATCTTATTGTATATGTTATTAAGAGTAAAGCTATTGACCTTTGTATCAAAGATTTATTCTCAAAATCACTCAAAATATTTACAATGTATAACAAAATGCAATCCAACTTCCTAATTGAAATCTTATTAGATTTTGCATTTACATTTGAACCATTAAAAAAATGGTTCAAGAATTGTGTAAATTAAGTACAATTACACTGTGATTTTTATTACATTTTTCTTTAAAATAAATTAAAATTAAATATTATATACACTGAGCGTATATGAGATCATAAGTTTTTGTAAGACTTTAATATGTTAATCTCAACGTATTAAAAAATGAATGCAATATAAGGTTATTGCATGTTAAAATATAATTTACAGATTTTTGATGTCTGTAAAATTTTACTTCACTGGACATTGTACATAATAAATATATTTAATTATATTGCATTCTTAATTTTGATATTGCATATAAAAATATACTTAATTATAAAAAAAAATTTTACAAATTTTTAAATATGTATTTGATTTATAACATAGAATCCATATGACTTTAAAAATACTCTATATTCTGTAATAAATTCTGATACGTTTGTGTGATCCCTTATTGTGAAAAAAATCAATAAAACAGAAAGTTTGTCTTTTTTTACACAAAATATAAGTATTAAAAAACTTTTTGGATCCTGATAAAATTAATTCGATGACGTTGCACAGTAACGTTATTCAATTATTATAAAATAGTAGTAAAACAAATCTTAACAATTTTTTTTTTAAATTACCAGAAAATCATTGATTTGAAAGTCATTATATAACTTCTGAAATCTCTTAAATAATAAAATGAATCATACTCAGGAAGACACTATATAAATATCCTTAATTCTGCATTGAACTGCTGAACCTTTGATATGGGGTGGTTTAAAAATAGTCGCAAGAGAAACATGTTGACTTACTGCAATGTCTAATAAACCGATCATCAGAATGATTGGCGCCACTATACGTGAACCCACGACTGTTTCAAAATCTAACTCAAGTTAGAACATTTTCAGATATTTTAAAAACTCCAAATGTAAGGTTCATAGTTTATTGGATCAGCTTGTTCCATGTGTCCTGTATGATTACTACTTCCCATCATACAAGATGGATAAGTAATATTCGTACTTGTCTGAGTTGGAAGTGGCGGAACAGCTGCTGAAAGAGCTAATCTACAATCCGGTCTTTGTGGCATTATTGGTCCCATTGCTTGTAAAGTTTGTGATGGTACAGGACCCTGCGGACACACGGGTCGTGTTGGTAAATGGTGTGAAGGCTGTAGAAGGTTTGTTACACTTGATAAATCATGTGTAGTTTGCATTATTGGCGATGCTAAAAATATATATCAAATTAAAATTCATTTTTCTTGATACTAAAGAATCTTAAAGAATTGATAAAATTGAAGAAAAAATTTACGTTGAGTTTGACTTTGGAACTGTACGTTATCTTCTGGTATCACATCTGTAAGAGGAACAATAGTTTTTGCAGAAGATGATTTCACCTTTTGTTTTTTACCATTCTGTTTAGAATTATCGTTTGAATTCTGGATACGTTTTTTATTTGGAGATTTTTTGTTTTTATCTCCATTCGATTTAACTTTAGTGGATCTATTACCACTTGGTTGCCACAAGTGAACAGTATGAACAGCATTTCCTTCTCTATATCAACAATAATAATTAATAGTTAATTATACACAACTAATATTAACTGTAATAAAGTAAGTCAAAATACCCTTGTTTTTTTCCAAGTTTCCAACTATGAATTCCTGCTTTATGCAACCTCTCTCTAATTGTATCAACACTACATTTAAGACCTAGAGCAGGTGCTACAAATTTTGCTGCTGTTAGCGGCTGTTGAGTGGCCATTGCAATAATAGCATCATCTTCTTCTTTTGTAGTGATACGTTTCCGACCTTTTCTTTCTTTTGTTTGAACATTACCTTCTTTGTGCCATCGATCTAACCACCTTTTAACAGTTCGTTCCTAAAAATTATAATTTCACAAAATAAATGGCTTCAATTTTAAAGTCTCAGTTTTTCATAGAATTAATCTTACAGATCTGTTAATAGCAAGAGCAATTGATAGAGTTGATAATCCAGCTTCAGACATTCCTATCATTCTATTGCGAATTTCAACACTTGTTTCAAGTGTGCCTTTGATTTTACCACCTTTCTTTTTCTTTTGTTTTCCTCTTTTTTTATTACGATTTCCATTGCAATTGTTGTCACTAGTATCATCATCTAAACTCGAATTTTGACTATTTTCACTATTGGAATTTGAACAAGCATCTGAACACACGTTTATTATAATATCTTGAGATTCATTTAATTTTCCTTGAGATAAATCAGACAACTCGTGATGATCAATTTTTTCTTGAGTTATATTAAGATGTGATTGCATAGAAGGCTGCATTTGATTTTGTAGATGTGTAAGTTGTGAATCTTGATGATTGTGTAATTGTGGATGTAGCTGGAGATGTGTTGTTGGATGTTGTTCATGATGAATTGAGTTTTGCTGTCCCTGAATAAGAATTAAATATATAAAATAAATAGTACTACTTTAATTTCAGTTTATGGTTTAAATAAAAACCTCTAATAATAGAAAGAAGTACTAAAAATGTATACAAAATTTATAGCAACTTTTTTTTTTATGAAATAGTACAACCCAACTATTTAATGTAAAATTATTAATATAAATCATTTATGATGATTTATATAAATTAACTGTTTAACCAATGTGCTTATACTTTTACTAACCTGTGCATAATGATGGACACCTTGTACAAGATCAAGAGGCCAATTTTGAGAAACATTAAGTCCTGGGTGATGATGATAAATTGGTTGTGATTGTGGTATTAAATTTAATGGATGACTGTACTGGCTTGGATTGGTAGGTATCACAGGATGAGGAGGTGGTGGTGGTGGTGGTGGTGGTGGCAGAGGCTGGATTTCATTAATTTGTGGTTGAGCGTGTACATTTTCTGATGAAGCTGTAAAGGTATAGTTTTGTTGAACTTCAGATTGTTCAATTATGTTAATGGATGCATCATCATCATCAGAGTCTTTTGAAGGTTTGTCTTTTGAAGAATTTGTCTTCTTTTTGGATGGACTACTTTTCTTTCTTTTCATTCCATCTTTTGCTGATTTCCTTTTACCCAGCTGTGTACCTGTAGGTCTCCAAACAGCTTGTTGAATACCTGCTCCCTCAGTAGCCCTGAAATATTATTATTGTAAAATAACTTATAAAGTGAAAAAATAATTTTCAGATGCTTTCTTGATTTTATATAGATATTTCAATTTTTGTATGTATAAAAAATAATAAGGTACTGAGCATCAATTACATAGAAAGACATTTGAAATACTAACGTTAGTGGAATCTTTTGTATGTGCTTTCTAGACGGACTCCAGTTATGAATTCCAGCTTTGTGTAGTCGTTCCCTAACAGTATCTACAGAGCAATTAAGCCCAAGAGCTGGAAGCACAGTTTTGGCAGCAGTAAGAGAAGTTTGAGTAGCTAAAAGAACAATGGCTTCATCTTGCTCCTTAGTGGTTGCCCTTTTACGTCCACATCTGTCTCTAGTCTCAACCGTTCCCTCTTTGTCAAATCTGTTCAACCACCTCTTTACAGTTCTTTGCTGTACACAAAAAAAAATAAGAAAACATGAGTTTCTTATAAAATAATTTTGTCCTACTATTAATATGTAATATTTACAGAACAGTTAACAGCTGTAGCTATCTCTCGAAGCCCCAGACCAGCTTCATACATTCCAACCATACGGTTTCTAATTTCCGGAGTGGTTTCGTGAACACCTCGCGTTTTCCCCATTTTTCCATTGAACAAACTACAGACTGTATCTAGAAATGAAAATAATTTTCCTCTGTTTATATCCTGACTGCTGCATTCAGATCAACATACAATAAAAATAGAAAAAGTTTACTTAAATAATCGCATAAAAACTTGTTTGTTTACATACCTACAATAATAAAAAATGGGCGGGACTATTCAAAAGTGGATTATCGCGTGGGCCACGTGACAAATGGACGCCAATTTTTTCTCCCTCGCTCTGGCACTGTAAACACTTTCAATGTTCGAGCACTCTTTTCGCAACATAAGCACCTAAAAGATTCTCGATAGCTTCTTAGAGCAGCGGTCGAGGAAGCTTTTTCTGCCCAGCTCTCGAAGAAATGCATTATAGTTCTCTTGCATTATACGCTGGCCAGCGCACAGTAAGTAGTCAGATTATATCGAAGACCAAAATAAAACACTGTTCTCTCGGTGCACCACGACTTACGTACGTATACGTACACAAGGAAAAACGCCGGTCCCGTGCTTTACCACTTCAGAGACAGCCTTTGATGGGAAAACAAAGGGAAAAGCAGGAAGTATAGTAGTAGCGGCGTTGTTGGCGGCAAAAGAAAAGTCTGATATAAGCGCCGCGGGCGCGGTCAATACTTCAGCTGCGCAGATCCGCGCGGAATTCCCGTCGTACTGCCAGCCGCTCAGTGGCGACGGCGAGTGCACTTTTGATAAGGATTGGCTGAGATACTGAGGCGCTGCGATGATAATCCGTGGGATACATCTTGTGCGCTTGATTCGATGATAAGTAGGTCGGATGTCCACTATCGAGGTATGTCAGTACGTTTTTTGACTTTCAACTATCTCTGTGTGTGTATACAATGGCGAGATACAACAATTACAGATGCACGTCGCGCGCCAGTTCAGTTGACAGCAGCGCCGCCCTAGTGGTAAAATTCAAATTTGTCGGTATACTGATAATAATTTAATAAATCATCTCCTTCGCGTGATTTTAACATGCTAGCTTATAAATTTAGTTTCCCCAAATACATAAACATGTAATTCTTACCGTAACAATAAAAAAAAGGCAACATCTGACATCCACTACCTTTAAAAGTATCGATAGACGATAGATTTTCCAGGCACCATCTGCTTCAATCTTAAAAGCGACAGAGGGCGCTGAAAGTCACGTATACGAAGCAGCCAGTCGTGACCGAAAAACTCACTCACCGTAAACATTCGGCCCGTCGGCACACACGCTGCACGTGTAGTATATTTCTACTATACTTTTTCTGCACTACGCATGCATATATATTGCTGCAGCGACTGCATACACAAGTACCGCCGACGCGAGCACTCGTCTCGGCCTATAACGTATATACATATATATATATATATAACCATCAGCGCAAAGAGTAATAGTCGGGAGCTTGGAGTTGCGTGCATATATATAGATAGAGCAAGGGAAAAGGTCAATAGCAGTGCCGTATGTGTGTATGTATATATGGTCGTTGGGAATATTTCGACCGAGCAGACGACTTGGTGGATTGTTTTCCACGCGGACAGTACTTTTTCGTATTATATACGCGAAGAGGTTGCGCACGCGCTTTTGTGTGTATTGTAGTACCTACCGTTACGCGGATTACTATTTCACGAATTTTTTTCACAAAGCTTACGCGCATACACGCCTCAGCGACTTCGTCCTGGAAAAGTTAATTAAATTCTGACGACCCTTTTAAGAAAAATGTTCTCTTTGGTACTGGACGGTGGTTCAACGTCACACAGTAGCCGAGGTGCTTTGGCGTGTGTGGTATAATTGTGTTAACGCTTAATTACGCGCGTGATTATACGTACATTGCCGCCTTTCTTTAAGGATATTAAGATTCATTAATTTTTTACGTTCTTAAAGGCATGACTGGTTATTTTTCATGTTCGAATAGTTTGAAAACTTTTTACTATACTATAGCAGATCAATGGGTCTACGGTTTCAATTCGGAAGTCACAAAAGCCAGTTTCAAAGAATCAATACAGCTTTGTGAATAAAACAAAAATCGAATGCACCTATATATAGTCTTTTGTAAGGCTTTTTTGCAGCTTTTTACCAAAAATTTCTTCTCTCTTTCATCTCCATTGAACATTTATATTACGCGCGACCATTTACTGCATTCATTCTCCAACATAATAACGCGCGCGTTATCCCAAAAATAAGCAGAGCGTTAAAATTACTTGTACAGCTGTCTGTCCCGATAAAGAATTATCTCTCGTTTTAAGGTAAAAGGACGAGGGACAATAGGACCGTTGGAACGCCAAGCGTTTATACACTTGATAAATGAAACATTTTTGCTTGCGTATAATTCAGTTTGCTTTATCGCGCGCCAGCGCGCGTAGTATACGGCACAAATGAAATATTAACTGAAAATCTAGCTCTATATATAGGATGTACACGCCGCGAGCTACAATAAGCTACCCCAAAATTGTTCTCGTTCGAGTATATAGCAACAAGAGAGGGAGAGAGAGAGAGGCTTTGTATACAAGTGAATTAATAACCGATTGTTCGTCGAGAGAGTATACTATTACAACCGCATATAGTCTCCAGCCGATAACGTACATCCGCGGAGGGATAATAGATACAATACCAATCCGATTTGGCTTCCTCTCTCTCTCTCTCACTAGCATCTCTCTTCGTCGATCCCTTCGATTTTGTAGGTACTATTTGATTGATGATACTCATCTCTGCAACCGCGAGTCAATAAGAAGCTCTCGACAAAGAGACTGTTGCTATATATGGGCTGTTCTTTGTTATTTCCTACATCAACCTCGGTGCAAATCCTTTATATTGTCGTATATTCTACGAGTTGTGCTGTAAATATTTGCGAGGTAGAAAGGTACGTTTTTCAGCATCATTTTATTATTTGTATATACGTAAATCAAGTAAAATTTGTAATTTTTTTTAGTTTTATATTATATATAAAATGAATATGTACATTAGAGAGAGAAAAAAGAAAGTTTTAATTAAAACGTTTTTGTATGTAGCATCACTGAGTAACAGTTTAGCGTTGTTATTTATACATGCTAATTAACGTTTACTCGCCGAAAAACTTGATTTTAAACAACGCTGCGTGAATTATGCACGTAAAATGCATTCAATTTGTTCTCTCTGCATTTTAATGTACGAATTTCAATTCAAAATGATTTTAACGTATACGTTAATACAAAAGAACATTTTAAGCGCTTGCTCTGCTGGTCTCCTTTTCAACGTGACGTGGTAAGCTTATTTTTCGAAAAATATGGCTGTTATTATAATGGTTATAATGCCGTTTAAAGTACTGCAAATACAAGTGTAATATTAACAATTCATTAAGAATTTATACATTGAATATTGCGATAACATCTGTTATTTCAATTTTAAATAATATACAAATTGTTTTCCCGGTATTTACATTTCCGAAATTTCATACTCTTCTATAACATTTCCAAATACTAAAATATTATATTGTTATATAAAAGTATCAAATGAATATATAGCCACAAATATCATTAGTCTCAATTTATGAGTATATACCCATCTAGGCACACCAAACTAATTAATCCTCCTTTCAAAATTAACAGCTCAATTACCGAGCTCGATTCGAAAAATTCGATTAATTAATAAAAATAAGTGACAGATAGTCAATAGCTATTTCACTTGACATATACCTATAGGTATATATATATATATATATATACACGCTCGTGGCACTTGTCGACGACACCTTTGCCGGGACCGTATTGACCCAGAAAATCGTTTCGCGCCTGTATATATATGTATATAATCGTTCACGTGCAAACGTGCGTACATGCGTATATACTCTCTATACATTCGCGTACATACATACACATATATATATATACTTTCTCTTTATCGCTTTTAAAGTCGCGAAGCGTAAGTTGTCGTTTCACGCTTACGCGGAAATTGAAAAACGATTGGTCGTACGCGCGTTACTACCGTTGCAGCTGCAGCAGAAGCAGTATAGCAGCAGCTCAGCGACAAGTGGTGGAAAAATCTCTCGTTTCCTATCTGGCATGGTGAAAAATTAACGGAAAACCGCCGAGTTTCCGTTTGCGAATGGATGACATTGACAAGTGTCAGAGTTTCGTATATATACCCATGTACATGTCTACATACATATATATATAGGTATATATGTGTACACATACGAATATATATACGTATATATACATTTACGCATAGACGAGCGTGAATTCGCTCGCTAATGAGCGGTCACGAGCAATTGAAGCGCGCGTGCAACGTCGACGACGACGACGACGACCGAACTTTGGGGAGACTTATTTTCATCCCGTTTTGATTGCTATCCCGCATGAATATTATATATACCTAGTTTGAAATTACCGCCTGTATATAGACGTGTGTTGCTATATAGCAAATGTTTAAAAGTATCTCTTGCTTGCTTTTTCGGCGCGAATTAGTTTCGAGCGTTCCGCGAATAAATCGAGCGCTTTTGATTCGGGGAACACTACTGTATGCATCAGAGGATTAGAACGAAGAGTTATAGTTAGTTACATACATATGAGCAGAATACTCACTAAATATTTCATATAATGATGAATAATGAAATTTCCATTGACTATATATTGGCCAATTCCATATGGTATCCAATTATGCTGCTGGCTTATATAAGTATTACAAGTACTATATATATCTCAACAGTATATATATTTTATAACAGAATTGTTTCATTATATCAGAGAACATATATAAAAAATTATTCGAATGTTTAATAAATAATCTATGTTTATTTAAGAAATAGTATAAAACTTTTTTAATAAATTCAAAGTATTTAGATTACATGAAAATGCAAGTTAATTAATTAATTCGCGATTATACTTGCTTAGACATTAAATTTGCATATTACGCGCTCGCGCGCGCGCGTGCACGCGGCAGAGTGCTTTAAGCCTGCAGGGTTATCTTGGATTAGTTTGTTGTTGCTACGCTTTAATTAGCATTAGAGACTTTACACAGAATCGTTAATAACTGATATAGAAATATTATTACACATTCTATACAGAATCTCATTAAAATTGTGTATAAAAGAGTGTCTGTGTTGTGTATATATATAACGCACTACTGCTGAAATGCAAATTGAAAGTTTTAATTAAAAGTAAGCAGAAATTTCATCAACGAAAGGTAACGCGAAGCTTCAATAGTCTAAGAACAACAATGTCGTATATTGTATAGTTATTGTATATACGAATTTCCAGATTTCAGCTCTTTGCAAATTTTAAAATGAACGCCATAAATCGATATTTAAATCAACGTACGTCGCGCATTATTTCTACTTACCATCACGTGACACGTATTGTATATCTTCCTTATAGATTTGGAATATGTATACGTACAGATTTATCACAATCTGTTATTCGATAGCACGAATTTTCGCATGTACTACACCTCGTATATGCGGGTGTGCGAAACTTTTTAATCAATTATATATATACGGCAGAAAGCCGCTACCATCGACGTTGCCTATATATGAAAATACATATGTATATATACACACATTGTTATATTTATTTTGTCGGCGATATTCTGGAAAACAATTTCGACATCGGGGTAACGGGTAATATTTTTCATAGATTTATTTCATCGTCGGTTTCCATTTTCCCCCGTATTTTCTTTCGGAAATATAAAACTTTCATTGTTTTTCTTGTTTCCCTCCCTTGATTCCACCTCCACCATTGTAACACAGAACGCGTAGGCATTACATTGTTTTCAATATCACACCGAAAAACAGCCTAAAAAACATATAATCGAGCGTATCTCATATCTCCAAAATAGCCCAAAAGAGAATGAAAATAGAATCATAGAGCAGATTGGTACATGCGCAGAATCATATATGTATATGTGTATGACACCGCGACGAGTGAGAAAAAGCATTAGGGGAATATAAACTGCTGCATCCGCCGATCAAGCTTGTACAGGTTCTCCGTCTCTCTCTTTCGCCGCGTGTGAAAAGACAATTGCACCTTATGACACTTGATCTACTGACCAATTTTTCGGGACCTCGCAAGTTGCTCGCATATATACAGTTGGCCAGTACGCGCGTATATTATAACTACGTTCTTGAAAAATTTCAAAGGAAAGAGCCTTTTCAGAAGGAAAGTTACACTTAGCCTCGCTGAATTTTTCAGGAAAGAGGAAATTCCTTCACTCTCTCACTCTCTCTCTCTTTTACTCGCTCTTTCTCTCGTGAAATTGAATCAAAGGACGCGCATTTCAACCCGACGTGGCTTTGTCCGATATTACTTCTACGGCTGCGGCCGCCTCGCGTAATTTATATATGAAGTTCAAAAATGCACGCTCTGCTTGAAAATTAATGGGCCCAGGCACTTTTCCGTCTACGTGAGAGCACCCGTGAATTCACGACGAGTATATATATATATATCTAGATACGGAAATATATATATACGTATGATGTGAGCACAAGTTCTTCCTGAAAGAAAGTCTGTGTGATCGTAAACCGGAAGGCGGTGCAGTGGCAAAAGCAAAGAGAGAGAAAGGAAGTAGTATAGAGACACACACATTCCGGTTTTATTCAAATCTCCTGCGTCATCTCGCATGCGAAACATAAAACACAGAGAGAACGACGTGCAGGGTTCCCTCCAAGTTTTCCTCCTGTCTCTGTGCGACATCTCGACTGTCACAATAAGTATAAAACTGTGCGCATATACGGATGATACGCGAGAAGCGTGCATATACGCCTAGTGCACATGCATACACATATATATATATATATATATATACACACGGGTGAAATAGAGCGAACGCGACGGCGGGCGCGCATCTAGGTAACGATCATCTGCATATTTTCGACTATATCTCCATCTCTCTCTGTTCCTCTATATATCCCTCTCTCTCTCTCCTGCGGCAGCGATTCTCATTTTCCCAAACGTCAGCTGCAGATCTGCCGAACCTTGTATATGTATATATATACACACACACACAGACACATTTACGTATATTAAACACGCCGCGTGCGGACTTTTTACGTTTGAACGCAATGTAAGCGGATTCGAACGTTGGAAAATACTGGCTGGAAAATAATTAACAAATGGATTAAATTCGCGCGGGACGCTGAGCCTGTGTAATAATCACTGTGCGAGGTAGTTTGGTGCAAATATAAAAAGTGCACTACAAGTCGCATACGCCTGCAAAAAGTAGGTGAAACACGGTGAACAAATTGCAGGGATTTGGAACATTGCCGCGCGCACTTAATCTAGTTTTTACGCTGCATATACATATATTTATAGAGGTATATATATACTTTCATAATTATGTCCTGACTCGAATTTTTTTGCATTAAATTGCGCCGAGATCTAATGCGAGAATCTACTCGCGCTAATTAAATGGGCTTTCCAAGAATTAATATCAGAGATTTTTGACGGACTTTTTTTGTTCGAAGAGGTAGAATATAAATGGTAATAAAGCGGTAAAAGGATTTTTCTAGGTAAAAAATATTTTTTGAATGAATAGAGTGTAATAAATGAACATTTCAGGTTATATATTATTGCTATAGATAGAAAAGCAAATATGTAAATTTTCAATGTGTGTATGCTATATGAAAGATTTATTATTTAAATCCAACATAAAACGTTTTTTTTCCCAGAAAAAATATGTTTTTATATTTGTATGTAACAGAAATATCGAAAATATGTAGATTGAACAGGATCAAAAGAGCCTTGCAAACTATGTTTTAACGATACGTTATTAAAAAGCTTGATAAATATTGTATAACTATACTCTATTTTGAACTCTGATAAAAGTATTACGAAAGAAGATTGTAAGCTGCATCAATTGAAAACGTGCGAAATTGAAATATTAGTTATATATGCAGATGGCGTGGAACGGGTGTCATAAATATTCCATCGATAGAGAGAGAGAGAGAGAGAGAGAGAGAGAGAGAGAGAAGGAGAGATTTTATCACTAAGAGAAAACTGTAATAAAAAGGCAGTAAGAAAATGGTCTGAAAGGATCTCACCCAACTTAAAGTATGGCCATAAAGTTCTTACGCACGCTTTTATCATTTCTCTCTCTCTCTCTCTCTCTCTCTCTCTCTCACTGTCCTCAATAATCGTATTTTCACAGACGACTACCCTTATAAACAAGTATTACGCGAATTTTTAGCTACACAAACTTTTAGAGCTGATTTACGAGACAATCGCGATAAGATACAAGATGCCATTTTTTATACACAAAAATCCTTTCATAAATCAATAATATGACCATATCAATGCTCCGACACGTATCTAAAAATACCTTTAAACTCCATCTCTCTTCAGTCCGACAAAACTATATATCGAATTCTTCACGCGCTCTCATCTCTTCCATTTTTCCACACTGAAAGCGGACTTTTACCCACACCCCAAGTTTGCACAAAGCACAAAGCGCGCGCGAACCACCGCCACTACCACCGTACGAAACATTTCCATATCGAACGTCGCTATATATATATATATATACACTCTCGTCTATACGCCGGCGATAAACGCCCCCCAACTATTTTTCGACGTACCCCTTGTCGTACCCATAATCCTTACTCAGCTCTTTCTCTCTTTCCACTCTACTCCTCCTTCTCCAAAAAAAAAGAGAAAAAGAGAGAAAAAAAAAGAGTAAAAATGTTCCTCCGTCGCGCTTGTAAAGTCCCTCGTATTAGCATATACCCGCAGAACCCAGCAGCAGCAACCTCCTGCTCCCTTCTCTCTCCGTTTGAAAAAAAGTGTTTCCTCATAATCCAATAGAGCTCTGCTTCTCTCTCTCTCTCTCACTCTCTACGATTTCGCGCGCAAGCTCCGCGTTGGCACTCCCGTACAGCAGGCGCGACGTCGCCGTAGGGAGGGAGCAGAGCAGCCCGTTTCGCATGATCTCTCTCGCACGCTGGTGGGCGGTCGAATGCAAGAGAGAGAGAGAGAGAGAGAAGCTGTCGTGCGCGCGTGTGCGGGGAAGTAGAGGACGGGTAGAAAAGAGGGGAGGGGGGGGGGCTACCCTATCTCGGTTCCTCGGCTCATTCGCGGCGATCAGTCGCGCGCCCTTCCTGCCCGAAGGCAGAGCCGCTCCCGTGTACGCAGCTGTTTTGTAGATCATATACGCACAACTATATAGCAGGAAGAAAGGCAGCATGCACTACCATCGGCTACTACCTCGGATCCTGGGCTGTGCCCTTCTTGCACTACTGCCCCTCGTCCATGCAGGGGTACGTATGTATAT